>JBCEWC010008248.1:0-20243 GCA_038996855.1 Solanum aculeatissimum | reverse complement strand
GAACCTTCTAGAAACCTTTCTTAACTAACTACTAACAAACTCAACTAACTACTAACAGACTAACAAGTATTTAACTGACTCTAACAAACTAACTGCCATCCAACTAACTAATCATGAGTATATAATCTCATCAATAGTGAATATTCCGTTGTATGAATTTTGTACTGCAGAGACGAAAGGGAGTTGCTCAGATGGTAAGCACCTCTCACTTCCAATCTTAAGGTTGTGAGGTTGAATTACCAAGCAAGCAAATTGATGGAAGTTCCTGAGAAGAGGTTAAAAAATAAATTAATAATAATAATTCACTCTTAATCATATGGACAATCTTTTAATGACTCTGTATCTACAGATTCTGTTGATATTTTAGTAGTGTGGGTGGAGCATGAATAAAATTTAAGATCAATAAGTTCTTAAAGTTATTGATTTAAGGACAAGGTGAAAATGGAAAATGAAAAAAAATAAGTTCACCGCAAGCTATGTTAATTTAAAATTAAATTTAAAAAGTCAAAATATTTTTATAGTACTAAAAATGATTCAAAATTATCTATTTTTTTCAAACTTATTGAATCAAATTTGTCCATTATAGTAAAGAAACAAACCGTTATTATGTAGGTAGGGTAAAAATTTTGTGATTCAATTTGATTTGGACCAACACCATCTTTTCATAGTAGGAATAATTTCGCCACAGTAGCGTTGCCATGGGGGAATGGAACCCTTCATGGCAGGATGATAGAAAGAACGTCGGGGTTAGAAAACTCGAAACACGAATTCTTTTATTCTCTTTCTCCACTTTAGTGGTAAAAGAGAAGAGTGTTACCCTAGAAACTCACAAAAGACTGCTCTAGGCTTGAGAAGGAGGGAGAAAAGGGACTCTAGCGCAAGAAAGACTACAACCAATGAATTTCAAGCCAATCTCTATCGTTTCGCCGCTCGAAAGTAAGAAATTATGCTATCCTCCTTCTGTATCTCCTTGGTACCTAGATAGGCTAGGTTTTTCCTTCTTGAATAGTTGTAAACCTTTTTTCCATTGCATAGTTTATGTAGATTGATGGGAGAGATCATGTTTATACCTTTAGGCGTGAAGTCTGAATGGCTAAGTATATGACTATTGATGCTTAGGCAAGAATGTACTATACAGGTTAAGATTAGTCTGTGACTAGTGATAATAGTCTAGTTATGATTGTTTTCCTTAGTACTTCTTGTTGAAGTGGTTGTTGGTCCTTATAAGTTTATGTGTAAAGAAACTATTGAGTTACTGTGAGAACGTGAGACTAGTGATAACCAAAGGGGTTTAATGTTTGACTATTGGTGTGTGTCCATGTGAAATATTTGAGTAATCCACAAATTATGAAATAAAAAGAGTTGAATGTGAAACATCTTCATGTTGATAATATCATATAATATACCTATTGATTTATTTATGGCTTCAAATAGAATAGAGTAGTTGCATAGTAGGTGATAATTTATGTCCTATCTGTGATATGTGTGTGTGTGTGTTAACTACATGTTAGTATTGCCTCTCTATATATGAATGAAAAAGACGAAATGAACCTAAAGAAATGGCTAACAATTGCATCCAATGAAACTCGTTATATGATGGTGCAAGTTGTAATATATTCATTGTGGTTGTAATTTGAATTGTGATTATGATTGTGGATCAAATATGATGTTTCAACATATTATTGGATCAGGCATTATGTTTTGACATATTATTGTATCGGATGTCACATTCCGACACATTATTGGATCAGGTGTCACATTTTGTCACATATTGAATTAAATGTCACATTTTGATGCCCTAGCTATTGAATTGGATATCACGTTCTAATGTCTTTTTAATTACCTAGTAAAGTCTAGGTTGCATGAAAAGTCATGAAATAGATAGGGGCTAGGCTAAAAGAGTCATAAAAATTCCTAAATAACTTTAGAATTTGGACAAATTACCAAAAAAACCTTAATTAAATAATGCCCAAAGTTAGCCAAGGTGCACTACACAAGACCCCCTTCTGGTGTGGTGTGCACCACGGGTCCCATGGTCCGTGGTGGTGAACTTAGAGGAAATCAGGGGAGGCTTTGTGAAGGGCACTCTCTACGAGACACACTACGGCTCGTGGTATATACCACTAGCCGTGGTGTGCTCCGTGGTGGGCACACCTTCAAGGCAGCCTAAGAACCAAGGTCAAGGGCCCTTCCATGTGATACTTCATGGCCAGTGAAGTTCACCACGGGCTATCAAGGGGTCCTGGTGGGGCACCCTATCCAAAAACTCTCCAAATTACTTCTCGATGCTTTCTTAAGGCCTTACAAAGTCCGTCCTTGCACAAAATATGTTTAGTACTACAATTTTGTATATTAATGGAGTCTTGGGAAAGGAAGTATAAATTTTTGTCTCCATGTAGGATGCACTAGAGGGAGGATACCTGCTATGGCGGGCCGCACGTAGCAGGTTAGGTCCCTCTATGATAGGACAGTACAATTAAAGAGAGAAAAAAAGTCTCAAAACATCTTAATGTGGCCATCTTGAAAATGAGTGACTAAATATGCTAGTCCAAGCGTAGTTGAAAATGATTAAATAAAAGTGGTAGGTGGATTAAACCGAGTTAGTAGTTGTAGGTCCGAAATCCCTATTACAAGGAATAGAAGAGTTAGGCCTTGATGAGTATTAAGGTTGAGATCACGTCATATATTGGGGTCGATTAAGGTAATCAAAATGGTAAGAATATGAGAGTAAAAGATTGAGTAATATAGTTCCTTATTGCATGCTTGCTTCTTTATATCTACTTTATATTTTGTGGTGGGTTTCAAGTTGACCAATGATGTCTATCAGTACATGTTGATTGTACTAATACTACTCTTACTATACCATTTTGGTATAGTCTGATTGTAAGATTGGTGATATTTATCAGGTGAAGACGAAGACCATCTCCAATAACTTTTATTCTTCCTTCCTCATGGTGGGAATTGTGTTATTATTGTGTTTCACATTGTATTCTTAGAAGCTATTGTGCCTGTTTAGATAGATCCCTTAGGGGTGTTAGATATCTTTAATTTGCACAAATATTTAAAATGACTTTTAACTTTGTATTGATAATTCAAAGCTCTTTTCAGTCGTATCTTTTGTTTCTTTCATAAGCCGCCTGATTTAATTGGTTGAAACTATAGGATTCTCCTATCTAGATATTAGAGGTACTCACACAGTCCGACGAATTAGATCGTGACAATAACATTATTTTTAAGCTTAAAATGCTCCATTAAAAACATAGTTATATAATATTGATTAATTAAATTTGATAAGTACGTGACTTTTATGTATTGATCCACATAAAATTTCGACTCAATTAAAAAAGACCTAACCCATCCATGACTCAACCTTACAAATCCAATTTAAATTAACGCAACTATAAGCGGTAAAATCATTTTTCACCTCCCATTTTCAACTTGTTTCTTCACATATGAACTACTTTAAAAACTTACATTTAAATCTTTGTTCATCTCTCACCTCACGCTACTAAAAGATAAATAGAATTTATAAATACAAATAGTATCACTAAATTAAACAACGTTCCAAATTGATTAAAGACAATTTAGTTTATCACTTCCTTGCATCCTTCGGAGTGGTTGTATTGAGGTACTAGAATCATAGAGCATAATACGTGATTTTTCCTTTAGCTGTTGGTACGTATAAGAATTAATTAAAAATGGAAGGTGAAAAAAATGAATTTATTGCTTAGCTGCGTTGGATCAAAATTTTATATGGATCAATAATAAAAATAATCTCTGTAATTAAAATTTAATTAAACTTCATATAATTGTGTTTGAAAAACACGTTAGAGACAAATTTGAGGAAATACACAAAATCCATATATAATTTAAAGGAAAAAGTTCAAATATATGATTGAACTTTGATAAAAGACTCATTTATGTCATTCGTTATTAAGAATTTAACTTTTCTACGTCATTACTGTTTGAGAAAATGCTCATCCATACCATTATTTTTAACTTCTGATTTTGCAAAATCATTTTTACACGTGCCAATTATAATTCAGCCACGTCATTAATTTTTTAATTAAAAAGCCCAAATTATAAAATCATTTGTAGAATTAAAAAAATAAATCATCCATATTAACAAGAAATGTTCCACAAAAAAATAACGAGTCTCAAAATTTTAAAAATCTGCTTTGATTTGTGTTTTTGTTGTTATTTTTTATATTAAATCCTTGTTCCCTAGTGTCTTTGGGTTTATGTTCAAAATTTCAAATGACTTGGAGTTGTGGAGAAAATTCTACCACTAAAGAAGTAGTAATTTTGGAACTTTGAAGAAATCTCAAGCGGGTGTTATTGAGTTAGTTATATTACATCTTGATATTTAGCTCGGAGGAAACTCTTGAAATTTGAGGTGATTTCGTAAAGAATTGAAGAGTTTGAAAATTTGAAAATTCTTTTTGTTGTTCATGTGTTCTTGAAAAGGAAGTAGCAAAAAGAATACATTCTAAAACCCTAATTGAAAAGTGTTAAAAGTAGTTTGGATATTGTTGACGTAGGCTGATTTTTTTAAAATAAATAAATGATGTATCCTAATTATAATTGGCCATATGTAAAAATGATTCTACAAAATTAAAATTAAAAAATAATGACATGAATGAATCTTTTCTCAAACAACAATACATAGATGAATCAAATTTTTAACAAGTGAGTCATTTTTCAAAATTTGATCAGCCTTTTTCATAATTTAATATATATTACCAACTTGACCGCGTAGTTAGTTTTTTATTCCTTTTTTGTCTCCAAGCGTATTATAAGTGGAGCCTCTGCATTTCATGTGTGTCGTTAAATATGTGAAATTATATGAACACCAAAAATCTCTATATAAGGGCTTAATCATCACCCATCATTGCAACCACCACCTAGTTATTTAAAATATACATAATAAGGAGAAAAAAAAGGACGAAAGCATAATCAAACACCAATTAAAGTATATTTATGAGATTATATAATATGTACACCAGCAAATATATTTAGAGTCATTGCATTAAATTAATATGTTTGTTTATTTTAAAAGTGTCTGCAAAGGAATCTTTTTTTCCTCTTTCCAAGTGGTGGTTTGGCCAATCAAAGTAACACATTCATAGTAATGCATCAAATACTTTATTTGGATGAGTGCAAAAGCTTCTATAAATAAGATAAAATGACGCCAAGATAAAGCAAACTAATAATTCAACAAAATGTTATAGGTGTAGTAACGTAATTTTGGGTGCTCATGTCAAATTAGTTCCATGATTGTGATGTGATATCTAAACCATAATGAATAAAGAGCAACAAGTACGTATTTTGTAGTTTAACTACATGACTAGAAACGTACCCCTACAGTAGCTGAGATCATACTTATACGCCTTATTCATTTATTCTTTTAAAAGATTAAAATGTTTAAATCAAAATATATATATGTGAATCTGAACACACATGTAAATATTAAGATTTCATCGTCTTAATTTAAATACTTATATAAATATTTAGATATAAGATTTGAATGCTAAACAAGTAAGACTGTTTGATTTCTCAAACATATATCAAAATATATAAAATCTATCTTTATTTTAAAATTAATAAAGATGTAAAATTCAAAAAAAATATGAAACATTACACGATTTATAGTCCAATCCTGTCCGAGTATTAGTTGACATGAAATAGACTGGATTAAACAATAGGGCATAAACTAGCATGTCCAATTTTTATCAAATTTTAATTTCTTCGTTTGTTTTAGTATCATTCATTTAATAAAGGGAAAAGGGTCAAAAATGTCCTTCTACTATCAGAAAGGAGCAAAAATACCTTCCGTTTATACTTTGGGTTATTTATGTCCTTACACTATTAGAAATGGATAAAAAATGTTCTGATACTAACGGAAAAGGGTAAAAAATGTCCTTGATTTATACTTTGGTCCAAAAATGCCCTTATCAATGATACTTTGGTAAAAAATGTCCTTATTGTTACCAAATGTATTATTTTTAAAGAATTCTTTTGTTATTTTTTTTTAAATCACATGCATTAACTAATAAAAATATAAGAAAATAATTATTTTCTTAATCTCATTTTATCAATTAAAATAAAATATCGTACCCCTGTAGCAAATAATATATGTCATAAATATAAGATCATAGTAAACCAAACATTAATTTTTATTTATCCTACTTCAATTCGAGAAAAAAAATTTAAAATATTTTTTTCTTTATTAGTTCATTTAAAGAAGGACATTTCTGACCCATTTGGTAACAATAAGGACATTTTTTACCAAAATATCATTAACAAGGGCATTTTTGGACCAAAGTATAAATCAAGGGCATTTTTTACCCTTTCTGATAGTACAAGGGCATAAATTGAGGACATTTTTGCTCCTTTCTGATAGTAAAGGGACATTTTTTACCCTTTTTCCTTTAATAAATAATAATAATTTTTTTTACTCCATCCATATTTATTTAAAAAAAATTCCTAAGTCATTTTGAGTTTTTGACTATATATTTGTTTCAAATCAACTCAATCCTCAGAAACATTGAACGAATCAAGAATTAATGAAGTCAGTTAAAATATTTTAAACAGATCATATTTTCGTGAATTAATTTAGTACGAATTGAGTTCATACCAATATATTAATGCTTGCTTTAACTTAGGTGAATCGAAAGAAGAGAGAAACCTCCACTAGCTTCTCCATCTCATGCATGAATATATTATATATGGCATAATGAAAAACAATAGCAATAATGAAAGTGCACAATTAGCCAAAATTAAAGCATCGCACCGCACTTACTTTGTTTCCTTCCTTCTTCATGTTTTCATCAACAACAATTCCTTCTTCCTTTTAGACTTTAATCATAATACTTCCCATCTTTTTTGATGTTGGAATTGCAAAACAAATCATTTTGTCTAGCACCCTCTTTTCAAATTGAGGACTATAACTCTTGTTGTAATTTGTAGGGTGATCAAGGAGACACGTGGCAAATAAAGGTGAACGATACATAAAGGATCCTCCATATCTCTACCGTTGACTTTACTACTACTTGAGTGCTGAGTGGGTTGGCTTCCTCTATGATTGATCCAATACATCAATGGATTATTGTGCATTTAAAGTATAGTCAAATCAACAATTCTATGTATGCATGATTAATTATCCCACATTGTAAAACAATTTGTTTCACTCGAATTAAAATGGACCCTCTAGCTTCTAAATTCAATTTGACGACATTTTTTTCTTGACCATATTGCATATTCTTTACTTTTTATGTTCCATTTTATGTGGTATCGTTTGATTTGACACAATATTAAAAAAAAAACTTTTAAAACTCGTGATCTAAACAATTCTTTGGTATTTAAATCATACATAAAATGAAAAAGATGGAGCAATATTTATACATTTCACTAAGATGACATAAAACATGGGAAAATCTCAAGGTATGATATACGGCTCATACAAATATTTCCCCTAGTTGGTGTGCTTGTGTTCATTTCTCAATTCTCTTTCACATTCTATTAAGTTGGAACACAAATTATTGTGCAAAATAATCGGATAAAGTTTAGGACGTCCTCTTTCGCCGAGATGGCTTTTAGAAAGATTTTTCCGCGTCGAAACAAGACCTCTTGAATTTTTTGATGAATTTTGTGATTTATTGAATTTTTTAAATAAATTAATGATTGTGTTTCGTTCAGGATGTCATTCTGAAGTTGTCGTTAAAATTTGAAGCTATTTAAAAAGATATGTTTCATCTCAATCGAATAAAGTTTTGTAGTTGTTTGTAAGAGATAAATACAACTTTTGTATGATAGCGTGAAAGTGTGTATAAGCATTTCTTATACACTTTTATACAAAATTTATATATTGTGTACAGTAAGTATATAATATTATATACTGTGTCTCTAACCTTGTTAAGGACTTGATTTTTGAATTAGAAATTATTCACCCAGACCCAAGGTGATGGACGATTTGGCATGACCCCTACCAATCTATTTAAGCACTCAAAAAATTAGACGAAAGATGACATGACCTTGACTTGGTCATCTCGTTTTATCGTCCAGTATTTCTTACTCAAACCATTTCAGAATATATATTCACCATACGTACCTTTGCCTAACAGACCATTGAAAACTAGTTTGCATAGGACTAACAATTTTATGGACTAGACAATTCTTGTCCAGTAGATAATAAGCACTTCAAAGGAAAGTGGGTCCGTTTTATCATCAATAAAATCATAATTAATTAAAAAAAAAAAAAGGGTAAGTCATGCACATGCTATATACTAAAATTAGACCTTGAAAAAGCTGTGGACATATTAGAATGGTCTTTTGTCAACACAACCTTACACTGCTTCAATCTATCAATACACATCATGAAGATTGTAATGTCATATATCTCCACTAGCTCAGCAATAGCACACATGAACGACATTCTTTAGCCCAACCACAGGAATTAGATAAACAGATCCTACATGTTTATTCTCAGGCTTCTTACGTAAATGTAGCATCAACTAAATTCTTCTTAACAATGAAACAACCATATGTATAAATAATGTATCTATCTATAATGCATAAATAGTATATATATATGTAGTAGATGTCTATACAATCATATATATTGTTTATAATATTTATGTATTGCAACAGTTCACCTTCTTCGACGAGTTAGATTTTCTTTTTTCAATCCCAACCAACCCAATCTCCTCTAAACACTCTCAAATTAAAGATATGAGTGATCCTCTCAATGTTTTGAGTCTTCTGATATATTACCTTTGCGACAAGTCAAATTTTAAATTTGAGCTTCAAAGCTACGAATTTAAATGTAAAACAACTCAAATTTTAGATATGAGCTCCTCTCGATTTTTTTATTCTTTTGATATATCATTTCCTCTAAATAATTTACATTAGTAGTATGTCAATTATTGTCAAGTTTAAAGCTATTACTGGTGAAATTTGGTCTTCCATTTGACTTGTTCATTTATTTACTAAATAAAATGGTTGGCATTTGATTTGATTCTTTCAGTTTTGCTGGGAGAATAACATCGAAAAAGAAAAGAAAAGGAAAGAAAATTTATGCATAGCAAATTCGTTTCCAAACTGAAGATGACGATAGAGAAAAAACAGACGAGGAGAAGAAGAAAATAAGGTTACATTACTATATATCTAGTAATAAAGCAATAGTTAAGCTATATTACGTTAAGTAACAAAGATAAGTGAATGGTCACTTTTGCTTAATTATTTCTTTATACTAAGTATGGAAATACTATCACACTATTAATATTATCATTGGTCATAAGAGATGGGCTCTTATCGAAATCATCATCACAGGCCGATTTTCTCACACCTTTTTTTTTCAAAAAATTGAGTAGTAACACAAATATATGTGTAACACCCCACAATTCTATTATTGGGATTTGACTTTTTTTGTCATAAATACATAAGCTTGAACTTAGTGATTCCTTACATGTAGCTATATTTCAAGCCTCATTCTTATATATGGGAAGCGGATTACGGTCATAAGAGACCTCTAGTACTTAGTCGAGTTCAAAACTTTCCTATCAATTGAGTTTCTCGCGTTAGATTATACAAGGGTCAACTTTAAATTAACAGAACTTCCAGCACACAAAAAATTAGGTGGCCTATGACCTACCAAATGAAAGCTCTTTGAATTATATTTCCAACGCCACCCATTTCGCCTCATTTGAAGTTTGGAGTGAAAAATTATGATCATTTTACTATGCACTTTCAGTGCAGAGTAAAACAATGACTTGACTTATAGGCCGTGGTTTGAATGATGACCCGTCCTGTTAACTCGTGGAATGACTTCAGAAAATCTATTTTTGAGTCTCCAACTTGACGAACCCAACTATAGGTCGTGGTTTGGGCTCGTAGAATGGATCCAGAGACCCCAAAATCCATCCAAAACTTTACGAATGGGTTTCTACGAACTGTAGAAGCTTCTACGGGCCATATATTGACCCGTAGACGACCAGGGCAACATTTTAAGAAGGGTTATTTTAGTCTTTTTCTACCTTTTCAAAGCCTTAACTTGACGGTTTTATACCAAGTTAAGTCCCTAAATATATCTATTCAACCTTTTTACGCTAAAACACATTCTCAAACTTAGAGCAAGGTTTCAAGGGAAGAAAAAAAATAGGGTTTCAAGAGAATCTTGTGAGTTCTTCTAAGCTATTAAAAAACTCAAATCTTCCAGGTATGTACGACTAACTAGAACGTGGATTGTGTTCTTCTATGTGCCCCATAATCCAAATTGATTGAGTTGTGAACGAATTGAGTCCACCATGCATGTTTCTTGAAAGCTCTTCTTAAATCATAATGTATTCCTATATAATCTTGCATGAATGAATATTTTTATGAATTAAATACTTGAAATAGATGATTTTATTTTTCTACATGAAGCCTAGAATGAATTTTTATTATTTTTATATGTTGCACTTATATGGGTATTATGACTATGATTTGAGCCTGAAGAGTCTACAAAATTTATAAATGTTTTAACTCTAATTTTGTACCTGAATATTATGAGTTGGAATGATGGATGATAGAGAGTCTTTATGAGTCATGAACTAATCCTAAAATAATGTTCCTAACCAATGAGTTGATAGTTGATGAGATGAATTGAGTTAACAAATGTCAAATGAGACTAATTGAATAAGTTAGCCATAGGATTGATGACTTATGAGAATGTAGAGCCGATGGAGGAGTATTGAGCATCGAATTGAGTAAGAGTAAGTCTAATTCAAACTCAATAACTACGTAGCCAACTGACGTCCATTTGAGCCTGCATTTTTTCATGATGCAGAAACAAGTACTAGTGGTCATCAACAGGTGCCCCATTGAGGACTCATTTGCATTCAACTGATTGGTGAGTCCTCCCTTACTTTTGGAGGATGTCATGTTTCTCTTCTAGCTTGAGTTTAGCCTTTTTTTCTATTTTGAGGTAGTCATAGATCTGTCATTAGCACTATTTAGTCGATGATTAAAGGCTTCATAAATTAGATTGTCGAGTTGTGATTGAATATTATTTTTGGCTAGTTTCGTTCATGCTAGTCTTACTTAATTGATTGATAGATTGTTTGACCTTTGGATTTGATTATTGATTTGGTTATCGCTTTTCATTAAGTATTCTTGATCGAAAAAATGACGGATAGTCTGTCGCAAATTTAAAAAAATTAATTAAATGAAAAAAATTGCGATAGACGGTATCGTCTAGTCCGTCACAATTTTTAAAATTTTAAAAAAAATTTAAACATTTGCGACGGATGATGTCACTGTTTAATTAAAAAATATAAATTAAATAAAAAAATTGGCGGAAAAAACCATCAAAATTTGCGACGGACTTGTAGACTTTGTCCGTCGCTTTTCTGAGCGACGCAATTCGTCGCTTTTCAGTCTGTTACTTTTTGCTAGTTTTTTAGTAGTGTAAATTATATTCTCACTTTAGACTCTCGACATGATGGTTGAGTTTTCTACTTTTTTATTTGAGTTGATGTTATTCTACCTTTACCTATTTTATTTTGTCATTTTACATGCTCGTACATTTCACATACTGACGTCCATTTGAGCATGCATCTTAGGTACTAGTGGTCATCAACAAGCCCTGTTGAGGACCCATTGGCTTTCAACTGATTTATGAGTCCTCCCCTACTTTCAGAGGATATCATGTTTCTCTTCTAGCTTGAGTTTAGCCTTTTTATTTTATTTTGAGGTAGCCATGGACATGTCATTAACATCATTTAGTCAGATGACAAGAGGCTTCATATACTAGATTGTCGAGTTGTGATTGGATATTATTTTTGGCTAGTTTCTTTCATGTTAGTCTTACTCAATTGATAGATTGTTTGACCTTTGGCTTTGATTATTGATTTGGTTATTGTTTTCCATTAAGTATTCTTGATCTTTGATGTCTTTCACTGTTAGATTACGATTGAACGAAAGATGAGGCCAAGGGGTTCATTTAGGGGCTAGCAATAGTCCCTGAGTGCCGGCCACGCCAAGGGTACTCTCCTGTGGTGTGACAACATGTGATATGTATTAATCTAACACCATTATAATTTGAAGGAATTATATTTCGTAACAATAGTTAACATTTTGTAGAAATTTTCTTTTTGCTCTCTTTCTTTTTCCCTTTCTCCCTCGCCTTTGTCCTCTCTCTCTGCACTCTTGCTTGGCGCTCTCTCTCTTTCTTCGTCCTCTCTCACCCACTTCTCTTTGCCTTTCTCTCTCTCTTCATCCTCTCTCATCCACTTCTCTTTGCCTTTCTCTCTCTCTCCTCCTTCTCTCTCAATACAAATATAAATAGTAACGATCAATAATACAAATACAAATGTTAACAGTTGATCATAAAAATACAAATGATAATTGTCAACTATGTATGCCCTTTTTAGTGATACAAAATACAAATACACAAGGCAATAGAGGAATACAAATATAAACACATAAGACAACAAATACAAATTGTAAACACAAAAAGCAACAAATACAAATACACATGACATACAACAATTGAATGTTTTCTTTCAGTGATACATAATACAAACACATGGCAATAGGCATGCATACAAATGCAATTTGTTATGAAATACAATATTGATATAATTGTATTTGTTGATACATATTGTATTTAGTTAATACATTGAACTTGATATAATATTAATACAATTGTATTTCGTCAAAATACTTAAACTTGATACAACATTGATACAATATTGTATAATTGTATTCACTGATACATATGCGCTACATTTATACAATTACCTAATAAATATATAAATACAATTTGTCTCTCTGCTCCTTTTTCTTCCTATCTTAATCTCGTTCTCCTCGCTCCTCCGTCTCCCAATCTCACTCACCTTTTTCTTCCTTATAACATGTAGCTACGAATCATAATTAAACAAACTATTAAAGAGACTGATTATGTTTCTAGTCTAAGTTATTTTGAAAATTTCCTCATAAATTCTATTGTCAAAGGTTATAATTCAAAGCTGCAATGCTATTTTAACCATAGTATATAATATTGCTCTTCCAGGCGGTAAAAAACAAATTTCTAAATCTTAAAAATTCTTCTTAAGGAATTGCACAATGACCATGAAAGCTCGTCCTTTTAGGTAAATATTAATTTGGAACTTCTCATCTTTACTGAAAAGTCGTCGAAACATGACTTTCAAGTCCTACTAGATATTAAAAAGATGGTGCTTAAACATAACAAGGACGCTATATTACATTTTTCGATCGTACCTTCAGGCTTCAACATAGAGAAATGGGACAGAGGAAGTAGCTTATAATTGTCTAATCTCTATTTTGTCATTTTGACCGTAGAAGCGATTATCAATGTGAATAGGTCAATTCTTTTGCCTGGAAAACGTATAATATGAATTTATGTACTTCACATTCATTTGCAAAGTTTTTTCTATTTGCAATAAATTTCAAAGTGAGTACTACAGAAGCAAACATAGGAATAGTAATTAATTTCTAGGTACAAAAGTGATGCAAGTGTAGAGGAGGAGTAGAATAATTCGTAGAGAGTATCTTGGAGGCAACCATTGAATTGGCAAACTCAGTGTAGTGAACTCCATCCCAGCTGACATATGCAGAGCTTTCCTCACACAAAGTATAACCACTTTGGCGACAAGTTATGATGGGATTATAGTTATAAGGCGGACCACCATAACCGCAACACACCATCAATGGATTTTGAATACCTATTACCACATGGTGAATTCAAAAATATTAATAAGTATAAATATATGTTTTTCTTAAAAATATTATCCTACAAGCTATATATATGTATAGTTCAAAGGAAGTTGCCCAAGTAGGTACTACAACAGTCAATGCATGTTGTGTATGGACAGGTTGAATCTATTAATGAATTGAGTTATAATTACCAGCTCAAGATGAATCTCATCAATTTGTACTAAAGCAACGGTTATGATCCAACTCGACCAACTCAAAATCATTTTCATTTCTTTACTTACCAAATCAAACTTTAAGAGTTATTTTTTATTTGTCAAAACCAAATCAAGCAAGTGAAACTATATAAAAAAAAAACATATTTCGATTATTTGAAAAATTTTCTTTTAAAAAGTTGGGCTGCATATATAACTCGAATAAGCCCATGTTTATGAATGGGCTATGTCCAATCTAGAACTTTTGACTTTCCATCAAAACTTTAAGGTCAAAAGTCAAAGCTATTATCTATATTGGAGTAAAACTTGTTAAGTTTGAAGTGTTGTACATGAAGCAAATAGGATTAAAAGTTCAGAATTAATCATTCATTTTCAAAGTCAATTTTGTAATTTGTAAATCACCCTTCTCCTTAGGTACCTAGTCCAATATGTTTAACTATGAGCGAGTTATTTTTCATTTGGTTAAATTTACCACACCAATAACACATAGAATGTTGAACTACACTCACCATAGGTGTTAGAATTGGCTATGAGGTCATACTTGATGGAATACACATCCACATACACAATGGTTGCGTCCTTCATTTGAAGCCTCAATCTTTCACAAAGAGAGCGCAACTGATTGTTAAATGCTTCTGCGGCTTTGTTCATTGACTTAACACATCCATAATCATCAACGTCCTTCGAATCACTTGTGGCAATCTTCTGCGGCAAACAACCCAATGGCCCCGTGTTATGAATCCAAAAATTCTTCCCTCCATGACTATATATACCCTGCATCAATTTAAGAGAAACGACTCGAATATGTCAAAAGACTTATATATCTCATCTGATAAAGGTTGGGATGTTCATCTATATCCCTGGTGTTCAACAAAGTATTTATTCATGCCATTATTTTTTTTTTAAATCTGGACATGTGGACTTCATTAATATAATGGCAAGGGTGTAGCAGAGACAAAAATTGAGCAATTTCAAATAGTACACGGGACAAATTTGGACCCTTATCAAAAAGAAAAAAATAATAAATAAAAACTCACCAGGATTGCATCTTGAATTTCAGATATGAAAGAAGGGATCTGTTCAATAACTTGAGAAGCTTGTGAAAAGTAGGTGAATGCACCATCAAGATCATTTTGTCCTATGTCTATCATGTAAAGTGCCTTCTTCAAATCCTCTTTCTCAACCAAATCTTCCAAACCTTGTCAAATTACAAGTCGAACAATTACACTTTATTATCACTCAAACGTAACTTAGTATATTTATTAATCGAGTGACAATGTGAGAAATCAACTCGATATTAATTACTGTCCTAGTAGTAAATATTACCTTCAGATTGTAGCTGGAGAAACCTTATAAGTTGAAGGACTTGAGTACTCAGACTAAATAAAACATTTTTGGGAAGAGTACTTGCACCTGCTATAGCAAAATTTGCCCCGTTCTTAAAATTTGGCCTTACAGATTGCAAATATGGAGTCAAATAACTCATGTTCAAACTTTCACCTGTCAGCGAGGAGTCAGGAATTTTAGTAAGGAGATTGAAGAAGATATAAAAACATAAAACTTAAAATATGAACATATACTCTCTCTAGATTTTTTTTTTAATTTATACCACTACACAGAGAGTCTAGCAATTTTTTTATTAAAAATAAAATATCTCACGAATAAGTACAAGCAAGACGGGCTAGATCTTATCTTACCAATCCTAATGAAGTATTGAAACTTCATTAATTAACAAGCATGGAGAAAATAAGAGCTAGAGAGAACTAAGTATTTTATGATCACCATAGAGTTTGTTATATACTCTATGATGATTTTACAAATGAAGATGCTTAGATAATGCAAAAATATAAAAGCCAAGAAGAAAGTTGAGCTTTCAAACTCAAACTTTCTTTTACAATGTATAAATCAAAAAAGATAGATTGCCCGTTTAAAGTAATCTGAAATATTTTTCTCTTGTCTTTTTCTTCAAATCTGTCCAACAACTAACAATTGATAGTTCATTATTTCTTCTTGGATTTATTGAATCTTTCTAAAGCTATTGACAGTGTCATATGATTTTGCTTTGCCACTTGCATCATTAGGTGTATTAGAACAAACTCTCTGATCACTTTACCATCCCAACTATGTTGTCTTCCATGTGTTTTCTTTTTGATTTTGTTGCTTCCACTTCTTTATTGTCTAGGTGAGATATCTCCATCCCTAACCACTTTATTAAAGCATATGTCTAACATATTGTCTTCCTCGTCATCGTCAAAGAAATCCTCGTCTAAATCAATTGCATATGCGTTAGTTGGACTAAGTCTTGACGCTAAGGCCCATGATTCATTCTTTTTTGCAATCACACTTTCTTCATTATGGTGTTGATTGCTACCAATAGGAGTATCCATCAAAGTTCTAGTCTTCCCTCTACTCTTAGGCACAAATATAGGTACATTATGGTTGAGATTACTCCCTGAAATTGGTGATTTATTCTCCTGAAATCTTTCTCTTTCGCCACCATTATTTTGATATTCTTCACCTTCAGCTTGTTCTGGAGATCGCCTAATAGGACTTTATAGGTAAAAGAACAGGAAACAGGCGATTTCGACAGAATGCCCATGATTACTGGCGCTGCCCGAGGCTCAGGCTTGCCCATGTCTTAGACTTGGACGAAACCTCATCAATTACCTAAATTATATCATTATTCATTTGCCCAAGTTTCTCCTTTCTCATCTTGGTCGAGTTTGGTTGAGAAGGCCACAAAACATCTTGATCGTTTTCATCTTGTAGCCTACTTACATCAACTTCTTTTATAGGCGATGAATTACTAAACTCATGCGTTGGTGTAGATGCTTCATGTTGTGAAGTATCCATATTATGGTCCTGCTGCCGTTTATCGGTTACCGCCAATGGTGCAAAAACATTTCGAGTTGATAAATTTAAATTTTCAATCTCACCCTTTTCACGGCTTGGAGAATAGGAACATATATGACTATCATATGCATTTTTATGTGCAACCAAAGTCCAATTTTCAGCTTTATTATATTCTTCATTGCTACAATTTTCAGCTTGCAAATCAGTAAATTTATCAGTTGTTAGCTGTCCTTGTTCATCATTGACCTGTCTAACAAAATTGGCCTTACACAACTCTAAATTTTCAGCAACATCACCATCTCCTATAACAATTATATTCTGCCCTGTATCAGTTATCGATGCCTCTTTCACCATTGCCAATGTATGATCCGCTGATTTTAATGCTACAACAGTAGCTAAGTTGGATTTATCACTTGTTGCACCTCTGTTTTGAGGTAGTTGCTGTCCCAAATCGACATTTGACTCATCAATCAAATTTATAGCATTATCATGGACCAACTGTAGCATTTTCTGTAGCCTTGCCAACATGCAAATTAGTTGAAACTAATTCCTTTGTAGAAGATAGTTCAACTATTTGGTTTCCAACCCTCTTTGCATTCAAGAATGCTCTTGCATCCCCTTTCAGTTGCTCAACATTGTTAGCCTCAGGAGAAGGTTGTACAAGACCTTCTTGAACAACAGATTTGGATTTATTCCAACAAGAATTCATCCCATGTCCTTGATGTTTGCAAATCATACAGTACAGGGGAAGAGCATCATACACGACTTCTTGATATTGTTCCAATACTCCCAATTTTCTCATCCAAGTAGCATAATTTAATTCTTTTTGGATGCTTGTCAAGAAGATCAACCAAAACCTTCATTCTAGATATGTTCATTTTTACTTGTTTACTATTTTAAAAATAGATTTTCGTCCTTACTTATCATTTTTAACATATGAAGAAAAAAAATACTTTAACTCTTCGAGGTGGCTCGATGGTTTGGGCTTGACACTTCCATGTAGGGAGTTTCAAGTTCGAAACCCCTTGCCAGAAAAAGCAAGGCGTTTGGCTTCTGGGTTGAGCTCGTCGCACCGGGCTTATTCCCATGTTGTTAAAAAAAAAGACAATTACTTTATTTTCATGTTTTTACCCTTGGCATTAATGACTTATTCTTTAATTCATTTTGAAGACCTAATAGTACTAAACACAATTAGGGCTAGTGTAGTAAAATAGTCATATCAATTATTATTTTTTTAATATTGTGTCAAGTTTAAATATGACAGTAAAAGTGAATTAGCGGAGTATATCAAACTTTCAAATAACCTTACATGTTATTAAATGCATGCAAAAAAAAGTATACAATTCAATCTTATGAGTATTGAGTGCAAATAAATTATTCATGATTGAGAAATTTGAGATTGCTCCCGTGACACAATTCCAGTCTAAATTTGAATATATGTATTAAATACTGCGTATGTTACAGACAGTTGACAAATACAAACAAAATATTAAGCACCTCTATGTAGTTGAAGTGATAAATAAACTGTGCGCTATTGGATAGAAAAAGAGGCACTCTCTAATAACACCACAATTTTTTCACTAAATACTAAGAAATTCTGCAATATTTCTCGAGTAAATTGATTAAAAAATTATTTTAAAAGAAAACTTGTGGGTGATTGATTGTTTACCTACCACCTACCATAACTTGAGGGTGATTGATTGTTTACCTACCACCTACCATATACTTCCACGGGTTAAAATAGTGCTTGCTGAGTGGAAATAAACTATGGAAAAACTATAGAAACCAATGGAGATCAATATTGGTTTACTAGTTGAACATGAAAGACACATTTTTACCTTGGAAGCAAGTAATTTTGATGCATATACACAAGTGTTGGAAAAGAATGAAGCTAAAGTTTTGCCTAAAAACTAAAAATAAATATAACTTTCTTTCCTCTCTATGTAACACTTTTTAATTTTTAAAAAATGATAGATTTCATTTTTGAATATTATTCAACTTTAAATAATAGCAGGGTCAAAAATTCAAGAGCAAATGAATGTCAAAGTGTCTTAATTAACTTTATCAATTAGGGGATGGCGGAGTGGTGGATTACATGGAGTGATGAAGTAAGTAGAATTAACCAATATATAGATTTCAACATAATGTATTATATTGTTCAGTTAGTATTTTTACGTTCCTTCTTGCATAATATTTGCATAAGGTATAAGAAAATCTATATTAAATACACACAAAAAGTGGTTTTTATCTTATTAACACATTGTATATATTCAAGTTTTCGGCAAAATAGTTTCAATTGAAACCCCTTCATTAGAGGTAGCTATGCTTATACTTTAAATTCATTTTACCGTTAATAAAAAAACTTTTATAGTCGAAAAAAATAACTATGCTATATTTAAACACCAAGTTTGATTTCAAAAGTCTAATATCCAAATAAATGTTCTAACATATTCAAGATCACAATTTTAGAGTCTTGGTGACGAATGAAACTACACCACAAAAATTGTAACACATCTCGGAATAACAAAAGAGTAAGAAGGGCTTACAAAAGAAGTCAAGAACCAATCTTCCATCACACATTCTATCAGACGGCTGATGAAAAAAAGTACGGCCATCTGGAAATCCAAATCTGATTCCATGGGCAGCTGGATAACCACCTGTGTCTGAATTTGAATCTCCAAAATTGAAAATTACCATATTTTTACTACACTCACAAACAACAACGTTTGCCAGTTGACAGATCCAAAAACAAACGAGTAATATACACGTACAAGTTGTCCTACTTCTCATTTTCATATTCATATATATATATACTTGTTACTGTAATGCTTTAATAGAGACTGTATTACACATCTTATGATACACCTAAAGCCTATATATATGTACGGAGCAATGGGTGGAGTAAGAGACCACTTCTCACCTGTAGGCACGGGTTGGCTTCACATGACTCAGTATTTTCAATAGTTCGGAACCAAAAGGACAACAAAATTTTTTATTTTAACCAAAAGGGGACAAAAAAAAATTTTCAAACCAAAAGGGCAAAGGCGCAGGCTGTCAGGCGCCTTGCCCTTTTGGTCTGACGGCCCCGTTAATGGGGTTAAAAGAAAAAATTTTAAGGTAAGGCGCAGGGTGTCAGGCGCCTTGCCTTTTAATATTTTTTTTTTTTTATAAAATTGTTAAATTTTAGGATTAAAAAATAATAATTAATTAATTTAAATAAATTTTTTTATTAATATTTTAAATGTAATTTATAATGTCAACGTTTTAATATTTCTTTATCATTCCAATGTCAAATATATAAATGAATTATAAATTTGAGTTTGTTGAATTTCAGTAATATATATTACAATAACAATAAAATTATTGGGTCCTTAATTAGATTTGAGCAATATTACCCTCCATCATTATCACGGTAAAAATATATTTTTTGGTAATTTAGCCTTCATCATTTAATTTTATTTT
>JBCEWC010008247.1:0-20251 GCA_038996855.1 Solanum aculeatissimum | reverse complement strand
CCCCCCCCCCCTCCTTACTATTATCCATGGCATTTGTCAAGATTAGCTCTGGTCCTTAAAGAATTTGAGCAACTAATAGTTTCTAGTCTTTTTTTGTGTTTACATTCTCTCTTAATTTCCCCCCAAATACTATTTGCTCCAACTTCACACATCGCCAAAGATCAGCTAAACCTCCCAATGCTGCATTCTTAGAAACCCCCTCTCCACAATATTTGTTGAACTTGATTCTGTTATTTCTGTTAGTGAAATTCCCATTTCTTCCCTGAGTATAAGTCAGCAGAAGCATTCCTGTCAGGGGCAGATCTAGAGGGTTCACTCGAACCCCTCGGCAAAAAATTACACCATTTATATAAGGTATTTTGTAAATTTTTTACGTATATATATAGATTTTGAACTTCCTGAACATAAGATTACAGATTGGATTAGTGGTTGAGGGGGTTCAAAATTCACCTTGAGGTTCCAAGTTCATATCTCAAGTGAAACTTTTTTATTTTTTGAACCCCCATGTGAAAAATATGGATCCGACACTAGAGAGATTTTTCTCCAGTTCAGAAAATGGTTTTCCTTCCTATTTTGATCTACAAATTTAGTCAATCAGAATTACATCCATCAATGTTACAATTAGGCTTAAGTTACTATGCGAATCTAATCTTTGACGTTGTAGGAAATTACCAGTCCATCACCAAAGACAAGTCAATTGCTAAATAAAAACTAGATTATGAACAAGTAATTGAAGATTATCACAATCTCTACTCGACATTGTACAGAAAGCAAAAAGAGATTAAACAAATAAATAAAATGGAAAGGGATATAAGGAAATAGATTACAGTAATATGCAATCTTTGTGAAAAAGAAGAAGATAATTTGCAGGTAGTGGAATGGTCCAACAATACTAGAGGACGATAACCACATAGCAAAGAAGACAGCTCTATGAACATAGATGTACATAAAAATTTGCTTTTGTCCGTAGCAGCACCTCCAAACCTTTCAATGTCAAAAGCCAAAACAATATATGTGAAGGACAAATGAAAGCGGCTGCACTACCTTGTTCTAAGATTTCTTAATCTGTCAATGTCAGTTGGTCTCGCAGGACAAATGGCGTTCAGATAATCAACCCTGTGTATCAAATTAGCAGGAAAAAAAAACTGGTATTAGCATAAAAATGAGAGTAGATGTGCAATTTGGATTCTGAAAGTGTTCGGACATCTTTTTTTGCATTGTTCTGTGGCATATGATATTTCGAGCATGTTCCTTTTTATTCTTGGACTAGCCTAAGTCATCTAGGGTAGAAGGTTAGTAGGTATTATTCTTGGAGTATTAGTATTATTCTTGGATTTTCGTATTCTTAGATTTTTATTACTACATGACGTTTCTTTAGCCCCTACTATTGTAAAATCTCTCTGTTGTTTCTGCTTCTTTTACATCTTTCTTAGAACCGAGGGTCTATCAGAAACAGTCTCTATCTTCACAGGGTAGGGGTGTAAGGTTTGTTGTTCTTGTTGTTGTTGACTAGCTGGGTCAAGCTAACAGCATCAAGAAGCATATGAAAGCTTCTGTTTGGGAAACAGTGTCTGCTGCTATTTTCTGGTACATCTGGAACGAACAGAATCATAGATGCATTGATGGGATTCCAACTCCTCCTCATGTACTCAAAGCGAAATGCTTACTGAATTTGTTTTGTTGGCTCAATCAGGTCCCTGTAACTAGTTGTGTTCAATTTTTGGACTACACTGGGTATGTTGATGTTGTTGTTGTTCTCTACTCCTTAGTGATAGAATAGTTTTTTTGTGTGTGTGTGTGTCTGTGAGCAGGCACCATCTCTGTGGGATCACACTGGTGTATTGTTGTATGAGCAGGCACTATCTCCCTCTCTTGTAATTTTCTGCTAGCATCTTCTGGATGTTTTTTAGTGAATTACCCTTACTTCATCAAAAAAGAATGAGAGTAGATAAATGTATGCTCTGAGGCAAGAAAACTGTGTCTTTTAATGGTCCTGAACAGAAGCAGTTCGCAAACAATATATCGCTCAAGCAAAGAAAAATCAACCACATTAGCAGATACATACGGGCTCATTGAAATTGGTACTGGGGAACCTCCCTCCATGGCCATTTTCTGAAGGTATCTGGCTGAAATGTCACTCCTAGCCCCATGGTATTTTAGATGTAACCAATGCTAAAACAGGAAATGAATAGATATCAATAACTTCATAAGGATCTGCATTAATGAAACTGTTTGAAATGATATTGGCAACTGCGTGGAGAAAGCTAACTGCTCATAAATATAAAACACTTGCAACAGAAACGTCAAATCCAAACCATAGTAGACGAAAAATCAGCAGCCACTCAAGCTAATGAACAATATGAAGAGTTATTAGCTAATACTGAAAAATGGAAATTTTGTCAGTACATGTTAATAGGTGTTCATACCTCTCCAATATCCTTTTTGTCCCCAGGTGGTGTGTTCTGCACAAAATTTATATGTTTGAATAAAACATCAAAGAAATGGTAAAGCACTTATACGAAAAGCTTGAACAGCATCAGGGGAGGGATAGCCTAGTTGCACGGATCATCCACCTCCAACAATAAGGTGGGTTTTGACTCAAGTCACCAAGTGAGACAGTGGAAAGGTAGGTACCGGGATCCTGGGTAAGGGGGTTTGAGTGTGAAGTTCACCAAACTAGAAAAGAAGACTAGAAAATAGCAGAGCGAGCTTAACCATAGAAGACTAATCTTAAGGCATTTCTTTTACAATTATTTATCCAAAAATGTGGGAAAGCTAGTAAATCAGGAACGGAGAAGTCTTTGACATATAACAACAACAACATACCCCCAGTGTAATCCTAAAAGTGAGGTTTGAGGAGGATAAGATGCATGTAGACCTTACCCACACCTTTGTGGGGAAAAGAGGTTGTTTCCAACAGATCCTCGGCTGGAAAAGTGAAGTTACTCGGAGAAGGGAAAAAGTCCTCGACACATGATATTTAAGTGCTAGCCACTGATATGTGCCATAATATCACATGAAAAGTAGTTTATACAAGGTCCATACAAGTTGAGCTTAGGAGCTGGCATCAAAAGAGCAAATCATTTAATGAACCTGATTCTTTGATGGACCCACAGGCTTTTTCTTCTTGGCGTCTTCGTTTTCACAACTTTTTTCATCATTGCTGATTGTAATGTTCTTCTTCAACTCACTTTTCTTAAAATGCTGCAGTGATGGTCGGAACTGTACAACTGCATGAACAGGATTGAGGTGTAACTGCATAACAAACAGGACGCGAGAGCGTCACTATGGAGAATATTAATAAGCTTGGATACTTATTTTTTATTTTTTTGAAAAGGTAACATTTGTGTATATTGACAAGAACATTACATAGGTTGTACTGAAAACCATATTTACAGCATATTTATTCTTTTGACTGCAGCAATGAGCTTCAAATAGCTATCAGCAAACTTAGAAATTTTAGCTGAAGTTTCTCACACCAATGTACATAAGAAACAGAAAAATATAACTAAAACGACTAAACAATTTTTAAATAGTAAGTGGCAGAAATTGGGCTAAATAAGAGAGCCAGAAGTATTATAACGGTTCCCAACTGCATAGGTAACGGTTGAGTTAGATTTAACAGCGAATAATTTGCTTCAACTTGAAGCTCATAAAAAATGGACTTGATTATATTTGAGGATGAGAGAGTAGCCACCCGACATTGTTCTGGTCCAAATTAGTTTTTGAAAAAGAAAAGGACAAAAGCTGAACACACATAAGCATATACCTGTGGAAGACTATCTTTAGTCATTCAGAACTCCACGAGACTAGAAGTTAAATATGCATTTAAGCCATCAAAAACAAATCATTTACCTTATCACCAATGAGGATCCCAACTGCAAAGTCAGAGGAGCAAGTTGGTAATGGAACCCATTTTGTAGAGAGAGTCTGGAAATTCAGAACCAATCAAATTCTAGGTCAAACAATTAGAACTTAAATTCCTACTAATGGAACAAATATCAAGAGCAGCGTTTCCAGAATGCAAATGGAAAAGTTCTCAAAATACAACCTTCTTATATCTGTATACAGAGTTACAACCATGAAGTAGAAAAAGATATATCTGTATACAGAGGCTACACAAGATTTGAAGGTGGCGGGGGCACCAAAATTTTTAACATAGTCATGCAATTTGCTAGTTACGAATTTTGACATGCACCTCTCTTAAAACTTAATTAATATGATAAGTTATGAGCATGTAAAAACTTCAAAATGATCGAACATCATTAATTTGTAGTAATATAACAAAAGTAAATGATCCATTTATACTTTTTTGATGAAAAATGATCCATTTATACTTGACTTCGGCACATTTTTCATATTCTAAAAACTAGTCGTGGGCGTACATTTTTTCTATTTTAAGTTCTTCATTGGTGCATACCGAGTACCTAACCGAAATAAGTTCGATTTGGTTTGGTTTTTACTAATTCGGTTAGATTAGACAGTGTATGATCAAAGTTCTTTAATTTTGGTGCTAATAAAAACATCAAAATGGGACAAATCTCTAAAGATGCTCGAGATGAACACATAGGATCCTTAAGATAGAACACTGCCATGACAACGCTAGTACAAACCTCTACTGCATGCGTGCTAGCCTTGATCATATACAATCATTTATCGGAAACAACATATTTACTTTCCACAAAGTAGACGATAAGGTTTGCGTACAACTACCTCCCCAGACCCCACTTGTGGAATTACACTGGGTATCTTCTTGTTGTTGTTGATCTTTTGTATACCTATATTGAGCTTAGTGTGGCAAGAGTAGGAGATATGAAGCAATAAATGTGATGTACTTGCAGATGTGCAGGCAACAGTTGCTACAAAGGAAGATTTAAAATGACATCTCATATATGGAGGATTAGTTTTCAAGAAAGATCAGGACCCTATAATTGAGAACTGAACCAAATAGAGAAATTTAAAAAAAAAACACAGAAATCAAACCGAAGAACCGAACTAATTCTTTCTATGTTGCAGCGCCGGCAGGTGAATAAACAAGCGAACAAGTAGAGGCGAATGCATGTTGAATGTGACACTGTTTGGTTGGAAAGTTAAACTCTCTCTCACTCTCTCTACACACACACACACACATAGGATCGACTCTAGCAGACATTTTTTTTTGCAAATTTTCGAGCCTCTTTTGTTAAGAACATTGAGACTTAAAGAAAATGAAATTGAACACTCGACTCCTAATATGAAATTCTAACTTTGACAGGGTCCTTCTTTATTTATCAAATATATATATATATAAAGGTTATGCTAGAGATAGGAATCAACCAGGGTTGTCAATCAGAAAAGCAGAACTTAAGCGCAGACTCAGCCAGTGCCCCAACTCGCTTATGTGTATCAGGGTGAACAATTAAATATATACTCAATTCTTAAGGTACAGACATCTATTTAATATATATATATCAAAAAATCTGAGCTTAACAGGGTCCAATGACCCCCTCCCTACATTCCACATGGGTCCGCCTTTGTTTGTATACCCACTATCATTAAAAGCAAAGAGTAGGACCAAAACAGATGGTATTACAAATGGAATTTAAGGAGGAGAAATGGAGAAGAAATGTAATAGTCCCTCAATTTTAATTTGTTTGCCTAGTTTTGAATTGATACAGAGTTTAAGAAAATAAAGAGTTTTAAACTAAAAATATGTAGAATACTAAATTGTTCTTTAATCTTCTGGTCTTAAACATGTCAAATCAATGATTTGCCCCAAAAAAAGGAAAATAGAAATTCTTTTTAATCTATAATTCTGTCACGGCATTAATTTCTAATAGTAAGATGCTATATATGTTAATCGGGACTAATTGGTTAAACTTTTATAACTCCCAAGAGAGCCACAGTTGGAACTTTGAACTGGATAAAATAGTTCTTGTATATGTATATATGATGAGGCAAAAATATCTGAAAAGAAAAGCTAAAGGATGCAGGGTGTAAAACTCGGAAACTCAAGTTTGAAATAGTAGCGCCTGACCAAGTGCGCTGCAATCCTTTTAATTATGAAATAGCATCATTTTAATAGATTCCCTTTGTTCTTGTTTATTTTCCTTTCAATTTATATACATATATATGCATGCATAAAATTTTTTGGACTAAGTAAATCTGCCCCTTGCCAACAAACATACCGGGTCAGTGTCTGCACCAAGGCTTACACAAAAGAAAGAAAGCACCTAGTTTCTTTTTTGGTCTTCATTGCGGTTTAAGAAAAGAAAAAAATATCTTAAAAGACTAGCTTCCATATAATTCAACGAACCTGCTTTTTCATTGTTGCTGCATGGACAGAGTCTCTGTCAAAATTTTTAGAATCGAAATCTATTGCCAAATCAACTTCCATTTCTGCAGTCGAAGGCCTCAATCTCACCTGCAAAATATTAAAAAATTGAATTCAGACGTCCAAACTGGTCATTTAAAACCAGCCAATCCATTCAATATTTGATGCTAATGATTCATTTCGCATACTAAACAATGACCAATTTGTTCAAAAGAAAAACATTAAAAGCAATTGTTGTAACTCACCTCTTGGCATTTTTCATCCAAATCATAGGGACGCCAAACAGGCCTCAACGGATATTGGAGTACATACAGCTGACAAAGAAAACAAAATATACTTCACAAATAGAAAAATTTGCAAATTCAACAAATAAGCAACCATTACTTGAATCAAGAAAAATCAACCTGACTGAAGGAAGGGGTAAGCCACACATCAATTTCACGAACAACTTCATCTTGATCACTTTCAGTTTCCATTGCGATTTGTTCTTCTGCAAGGTCGTTTACCGTAGTCTCTTCATTCAATGGAACGTCGTCCTTGACCGTTGCAACTCTGTTGTTCTCTATATGATCTGTTAGGGGAGGGTGTGAACCCAACTCTTCCTTTTTAGTCGAAATAGCTGAATCAGATGATGGCGGTGTTTCACTTTTGGGTTTGGTTTCTGGTTGGGACTTCAATTTGGAGTTTTTGGGAGCAAAACGGGCTTGCCTGCTCGGCACTTTACTTGGACCGTTGAAGTCGAAATCCATCTCCGCCAGTTTCTTTGCCGGAAAAGCGAAACTTCAACTCCAACTCCAGGTAATAATGGTGGAGGAAGGGTTTAGGGTTTATTAGTTGGAGTTGAGGATTTAGAGCTTGAGTCTCGTTTACCGTCTAATCAAGGAGGAGGTAAATATTTAAAATGGATTAATTAAATTAAATGGTAGCCTACTATTTTTTTTCACTAAAAATAAATGTAATCAGATTTTATACGCAGATTTTATCACTATCTCAAAGGGAGGTTATTTTTTGAAAACCATGGTCCCAAAAACTCATAGGCAGAATAAACTAGATATGAAAAACGGTAAAGGAAAAGAAAAGAAAATTGAATAAACAACTAATAATGAAAAGTATGATAGTGTGTAAATACGATAAAAATAACATATTTATGACGAATAATGACAACACATGATATAAAAACACAACTATCCTACTACCCTACTATATCCCAAGTCCAAATATCAACCTAATCCTACTAACCTATTAGTTTGTTACTCTAATTCGCGACCTTTATTCCTTTCTATCTAAGATCATGTCCTCGGTGAGATCAAATTTCGCCATATCTAGTCTAATCGCGTCCCCTCAATACTTCTTCGGTTTACCTCTACTTCTTCGTGTAACTCTTAAATCCAACCTCTCGCACCTCCTAACAGGAGCATTGGTACTTCTTCTCTGCACGTGTCCAAACCATCGCAGTCTCGCTTCTCTCATCTTATCCTCCACAGGGGTCACCTCCAACTTCTCCCAAATGGTCTCATTCCTTATCTTATCACTTCTAGTATGACTACACATCCATTGCAACATCCTCATCTTTGCGACTTGCATCTTCTAAACATGCGAGTTTTTGATTGACCAACATTCCACCCTATATAGTAAAGACGGTTTAACCACCATTTTGTAAAACTTACTTTTGAGTTTAGATGGTATCTTCTTATCACATAATACTCCAAAGGCAAGCCTCCATTTAGTCCATGCTGCCCTAATACGATATGTGACATCATCGTCGATATCATCACTACTTTGGATAATGGACCCAAGATATTTAAAGTTTTCTCTTTTGGGAATAAGTTGAGTGGCAAGCCTCACATCAATGTCTGTTTCATCCCTCACAATACTGAATTTGCCCTTCAAGTATTCTATTTTAGTTCTGCTCAGTTTGAACCCTTTAGATTTCAAAGCGTGTTTCTAAACCTCCAATTTATCATTAACTTTAGTCCGAGTCTCAACTATCAGTACTATGTCATCTGCAAATAGCATGCACCATGAAACCTCCTCCTGAATAGACCGCATTAGCTCATCCATCACCAAGGCAAACAGACAAGGGCTCAACACCGATCCTTGATGAAGTCCCATCTCAACAGGAAAATACTCTGAGTCTCCTCCCACCATTCTTACCCGAGTTCTGACTCTGCCGTACATGTCCTTTATTACCCTAATATATACCATTGGAACACCTTTCACCTCTAGACATCTCCATAGGACATCCCTCAGAATTTTATCATAGGTCTTCCCAAAAGAGTCTTTTGACTTCCTCATCCAGGCTCACTTGAGGCACATAGACACTAATTACATTCACTACATGCCTAACAACCACAAGTTTAATAGACATCATCATATCATTAAACCTTCTAACCTCCACCACATACTCCCTAAGGTCTTTGTCTACTAGTATACTTACATCATTTCTATCCCTAGAATCGCCCATGTATCATAACTTGAACCCATCTACGTCCCAAGTTTTGGTCCCTACCCATCCAGTCTCCTGAACACACACTATATTAATATGTCTTCTCTTAAAACACTTCACTAGCTCTATGAATTTCCCTATAAGTGATCATATATTCCACGACCCTACCCTTAACTTAGATATTCCACGACCCTATCCTTAACTTAGATAAATTTGCGCCTCTGTTACCACCCCTACCCTTTACCTCTAACCCCAACCAAATTATTACTATGGGAAAAAAATTAATATAAGGGAGGTGAGTGTAAGATTATAAATCACAAGAAAGATTAGTATTATGAAGAAAAATTTAAAGGCAATTTTTTGAAATAGTGATTTTATTTTTTAAAATATTAATAATCATGAAATTAATTAAATAAATTTAAATGATCATGAAAATTAGCTATTTTAAAAGAAAAAATTTGAGCGAGTTTGTGATCTAACCACTAATAAGTTTTGTGACTATTCAAAGATTCAGAAATATGAATTTTCATATAAATAAGAAGATCGTGAAACTTTTAAAATATTGACTACAAAGTTATTTTAAAATTAAACTATAAATAAAAAATATTTTTATTTCTTTTATATAATTTAAAGATATTTTTTACCTTTTATCCAAAATTATTATCATAAAAAGATGTCCGATTTGCTAGTGTTCTAAATTTGACCATTTTTATGTTCAAATATTATTTTTGAAATAATTTTTCAGAAAATGTAAAAGAATTTCAGCCAAATTGATACTTTCAAAGTGAAAGCCTTCGAACGTCTCCTTAAACCCTACTCCATTTTTAAGCTCATCTTCGACCCCACCTAAACCCTGGAAGAAATGTCTTCTTCCATCGCTTTGCGCCAGGCACCACCTCACAACAACCACCGCCACCGCCACCGCCGCCACCTCCACCTCCGCCACCTCAGCTTCCATCACCATCTCTATCTCCAAAGCAAAATCAAAGCTCAAAGGCGAGCATGACCCTGATAAAGCCCTAGAGATTTACTCCTCCGTTTCTGATCGTTACATTTCCCCCCTGTCCTCCCGTTACGCTCAAAAATACACAGTCAAGTGCCTCGCTAAGTCCCACCGTTTCTCCGACATCGAAAATTTCCTCGAATCTCACAAAAATAGCCCCAAAATTACCCAAGAGCCGTTTCTTTCATCAATAATCCGCTCATATGGAGTCGCCGGAATGTTTGATCACGCACTCAAAATTTATCACCAGATGGATGATTTCCCCCAGATCAGCTATTTCCTTCAATGTGCTTTTATCAGCTTGCGTGCACTCGAAACTATATGATCGTGTCCCCCAGCTGTTAGATTAAATACCAGTGAAGTATGGATTTTTACCTGATAAAGTGTCATACGGTGTATTGATTTAGGTCATATTGTGAAATGGGGTTGCCGAAAATGGCAATGGAAAGACTCAAGGAGACGGAGGAGAAAGGTGTGGAGAGCTGTTACTTTCACTACTATACTGCATTCATTTTACAAGAAAGGAAGAGTGATGAGGCCAAGAGGGTAAGGAATGAGATGGTGAACAGAGGGTGTGGTCCAGATGTTGGCGCATACAATGTAAAGATAATGAACATTCAGGGTGGTAAATCAGAGGGCGTTAAAGCTCTAATTGAGGAAATGAGCAATGCTGGATTAAAACCCGACACAATTAGCTACAATTACTTGATGACTTGTTATTGAGGAATGAATTGAGTTATAGAATGCTCAGATATGGCAGGGATGAGCCTGAGCTTATGGAGTTTGAACTAAGCCTATTCCGAAGACCTCAACTTGGATTTTGTAAAACAGCAAATCCAATGAGCTCAAATAGTATCTGGCTCACACAAGTTGATGTGTTGTTCATCGCGAAGAGAAGAATGGTACCTTAATCTCCTGTCATTTTAACTAAGAATACCTTTTTTGTTTACAACAAACAAATTAGAACAACACCAAATCAATGGAATCCCATAAGTGTGGTTTGGGAAGGTAAAATGCATGCACCACTATCTAGGTAAAATGTACGCATATCTTACCACTATCTTATAGAGATAGAGAAGCTATTTCCGAAATCAATATTATCCCAAAAGCAGAAAATACTAGATATGAAACAAAACAACTAGAGTGGGAAGTAAATGATAATTCATAAAGAACAACAAACAAATTAGAGACAATACTAAAATGGGGCAGCTATAATATTACAAAAAAACATAATCTTTTCTAGACTGGAATCGAAACAGATGTATAAATCACCTGATAAACTAATAACATATGTTCTGGAGGTGAAATAAACATGCCCAACATCAATATATTAGTAGTATTGTAGAAATGCTTCAGATTGACTTGGCTGCGTCAGACAAATGCTAAATTTTGTGCCAAGTAATATGTAGCACCAACACATAGGGCGAGTTAGATGCAATCGCACTCCATAGAAGTATATCCTTTTCTGACCTAAGGTTCATAAAAGCTGTGACAATATGCTCAAAAGAGAGGTAATGTGTCATTAGTGAAGAGACACATTCAGATGTGAATGTATGCGATGGAGCTGGCTATATGTAGCGCCTGAAGTATAAATCTCGCAGATGCAAATCATCAAGCTACAGTTCAACATGCAACCTACTATCAACACTTAATGTCGGAAACTTTGATTCTTCTGCCAAATTCACAGATGCACAGATCTAATAGACAAAAAGACAATCGACACATTAGTTACGTAATTCCAAAGAAATGGAAATTAATATGCAAGGAACACAACTATATTTAAAAGCAGAAGTCTAGGTGCATGCAAATTCTACTTCATATATATACAATTAGTTGGTGAATAGATAGATCAGCATATTACAATCACCACCAAGGCAAGTTAACCATATTATTTTATATAGCTAAGAGAAAGAGAGAGGCAATATCAATATGGTAAAAAGTTGATTTTGATCAGATGTAGTAGTGGTATATTGATGAAATTACTTTTTTGAGAGTGATAACTTTACTTCTATATATCCACGGGTATACTACAACAAAATGTAGTCCCCCGTCACAAAAGTTGTCACTTGCCAAAAACCTAATAATACAAGTTACAACCAGTCAATTGCATTAAAAGCCTCTTCTGTGCTATCTATGAAATTACTTCTAGTGACAGAACGAAGCGTAAGGTGCAAATCAGTGGTATGATGCAAAATATAAGGCCTGTTTGCCTTCTGCTTAACCTACTTGATAAATCAGTCAAACCAAGTCAAGCTACATCCTCGACAAGAGAGGGCGGCTTAAGTGAAAACACTCGTCAAGGTTCAGAGTTGAGTCGACAAGTGAGCAAAGTTGGGACTTGGGATGCACAACTGACGACTCTTGGGGAGGCAGTCGGATGGGGTAAGAGATGTAGGTTGACATATCCAAGAAAGAAGTTAATGGCCAATTAATTCCTTTACATTCATCCAAAGGAACTTGAAATCCCTGTGATTATTTAGTTGAGAGCAGCATAAACAAGCAAAATCACATAAGGGTTCCTTTGGAGCATTAACAAATATGATGTGGCTTAGGACATAAGCAATATTCTTTAAATGCAACTGGTGATGAGCGATATTCATTAATCTTGTCTCAAATCTTGAACTAACGCAACCAGAACAAATGAACTAGTATTTTATTTATGCTGCAGCTTACGTAAGGAGTCCAAACAACTGATTAGATGGGGTAAAGCAAATAATTACTGTGGAGTTGCAAAAGGAAACAGAGCTAAATTATTACTATCCAAAGCATGTTAAGAGTAATTTCAGAAAATAATTTTTGGGAAGTCTGAATGACCAAGGAATTGTTATACAGAAATATAGGACTATATTTTAGGCTATGTATGTTGGGTAAATTTTCTTTAGGATGGTAATTCCCCCAAGCACAAATGGTTAACATAAATTCTATCCGAAGGAAAGAATGTCTAAACCAAGAACTCAAAAATAGCATCTTTGGAACCTACTACCACAAGTAATCAACCCAATGGAAGTTGAAAGAGACAAAGTACAATAGAAAGATTTTAAAAATAATACTTAAAGAGGAAAAGATATTAGCAATATGACTTAATTCTGGAATCTATCCCAGAAGACTAGTTATACTAGGAGTTTTTCAAGTGTGGCAACCACAAAGTTAATTTTATAACAGCCATCTGAGCTTTTCATTTATAACTCAAATAATAACTCTATTGTAATTATTATTGTTGTTATTAAATAATACATTGTTATATACAACAGGCAGAACCAATTACGTTGAGCTCCCAGGTGATTATGGTGTTGGTGGTTATTTGGATCTTTGAAGTTGGCAACAGTTAAACAGAAAATACGAAAGAAGTTTAATGGAATATTGTGTATATGTATGTCATGGAATAAATGGAGCTGAAGAAGACGCCTTTTGTTCTAGTCCATACTTCTAGGCTAGTTCGATTAAGTATAAATCTAGTTCCACATTAAATTGATATTAGAATAATTTTTTTTAAAAATCAGGCCACAACTTCAAGATAGAATTGCTTAGCTTGAAAGATTCTCAATTTGTAACCAGAAGAACCATTTTAGCTACAAAGTGTTAACTCTCATAACAATCCTAAAGAAACAAAAGAGATATAACAGAGAAATAATCAAATTCAAGAAACTATTCATCTTTATTTGGTCTTAAAAATTATCATGCCTTAAGAATTTAACTTGAAAGGAACCTAAATAGAATAAATCCAATCAGTTCAATGAGAGAACAGAATGCACAGTGCACAAGTCAAAATTGAAACAGTACAATACCTTAAATCCTCCACTTGAACTTGGATTCTTAGACCATTCCAGCCCCAAAACCTTGCTTGAACTTTGATACGAAGCTTTGACCACATCGTCCTCGTACACCCGCTGTGACACAGCAACATCCCATGAATTTTTGGCAAAGTCATAGCTTGGCTCGAAAGTAGTCAAGCCTCTATGCACATAACTATATCCTAACTTGCAGTTACCAGAATCAAACCCATAATTGGCTGATAACTTGTTAGATGAGTCAATTGCCAGTGTCCCATCCACTACAGTTCTGTTGTCTCCCCTCCAATGAGTATAGGTAAAGTTCAAAGGCTTTCCCATAACCCTCACACTATTCATAAATTGGAAACGCACATCCTGTAGAAAATAGAACAAATCTCATCATTTTCTAGTAAGGAAATAGAATCCTCACTTACCGATATTCCTGACTAAAAGTGTAATCTGACTAACATTATATGTATGCAAGTTCTTTTCACAATTTTGATACAAGGAGAATCGCAACATATCCTACTATTCAATGAACTTCAGATAAGCTAAAATTGACAAACAACTTGAAATAACTGGGGAGTCCCATACCTGTTTGGGGACGTCACAGTCGATGAGGAAAGAGCCAGGTTTTTCTAGGGAGAAAGAAAGACCTTTTAGTGAGGAGCCACTGACGAAGGTGGCCTCAGTGATGTTACCACTAAACTTGACGGCGCCGCCGTGAACGGTGACGGTGGTAATGGCCTCCCTTACGCCGCCTTCGTAACGTCCTCTGAGAGTAGTGCTAATCATCCTCCTCCGACGAAGAAAAGAGTGAGAGCCGAGGGTACTGAGTGGATTTTAAAGTGGAGGGAAAGGCCAAAAGCTCTTGTCAGCCGGTAGAATTTGTGCCTTCAGTTTTTCACATTACTCCTTGTATTCGATCCGGTAGTAAAAGGTCCACTAGATCTCAATATACTCTCTCATATACGGCTGAGATTCATTTGCAAGGGAAGGTATTAAGAAATAAAAAAGAGAAAAAATATATTCCTACCTTAAATATTTTCAAACTTTTCCAATAACGCAAACTTGCTATAAATTCATTCTTCATATGAAAAAAATAAACAAATCAAACATGCCCTTAAACTGTTAAAAATTAATAATAATAATAATATCATCAACTAATAATTTGGTTTTTAATAATTTCGTCTAAATATATTCTTATTTTATTTAAAATTGACTTTTACTAGATAAATATTTTTTTTTTAAAACACAATTTTTTCCTAGTGATATTTTTTTTAATTAAAAAATATTTATCTCACTTCAATTCAAAAATAATTAAAAAATAAAATATTTTTTATCTTATTAGAAAAGCTTAATAATTATCTAAATGAAAATTAGTTACGAAATAATTATGATCTTATATATATATATATATGACATATATTATTAATTTTAAAGGTACATGGAGCTATTATATTATAATTATAAAAAATAATAAGTAAAAATATTAAGCTGACAATATGATCATACTAAATTGGTTGGTACCCGAAATAAATCTTTTTTATTATTATCTAATAATAAATCTAAATAATATGCTACAATCAAATTTAAATAATAACCAAAATAAATATTTACGGTAACAATCATCCAAACAACGTGCAAGTCCAGGCCTTTCAAAACACTGGCTTCGCCCTTCATACTTGGCACAGAACGACGACGTTTGGTCTCTGCTTTCTTAACGCTGGTGATCCAATCACACAAATACACCGCAGTCGCCCAGTCTCTTCCACACTTTCGTTCACCTGTCCAACGATGCCGTCCGTGAAACCCTTCGCGGCCGCCGCCGGCGCGCTACGAGCCCGTGTTAGTTCCGGCCTCCGAACCAGAGGAGGACACGGGCCGAACCCATTTACTACTGCAGGTCACCAAGATCGGCCCAACGGATACCTATTCAACCGTCTTCCACCACCGCCTGGACAGTCCAGAAAATGGGAGGATTGGGAACTCCCTTGCTACATCACCAGCTTTTTCACCATCGTCATCCTCGGTGTGGGCCTCAACGCTAAGCCCGATCTCACCCTTGAAACTTGGGCCCACCAAGAAGCCCTAAAACGCCTCGAACTTGAATCCGCTGATGCGGAATAATCTATAGATCTGCTTGGGTATGGTTTTGAATTCCGCCCTTTTTTGGATTGTCAAATTAGGGCTTCGCTAAATGGGGATAGTTTTCCTTGATTATAGTCTCTGTTTGTAGAAAGTTGGGAAATAAATGATATGACAATTAAGCGTAGACTTGAAGTTTGAGCTTACTGTTTTGTTCAGTTTTGATGAAATGCTGGATGCTGAATGTGCAGCAATATCGTAATTGTGAAATGACAATGGTTGACAATGTTATTCTTTTTTATTTTCACATGTGGATGTGTATTGTTTTACTTTTAATTGTGTTTAATTGTATGTTATAATTGGATCAGGTTATGTGATTAACAGATAAGTTTGTGTGTCAGTTGGGAAGATTCAAGTGTGATAGTTGTGCTCAGACTAGTTAAATATGGGTGATTGATTTCACTTAATCAATATCCTCAATCCCAAGCTGGTTGGGTATCTGCTCGCCCGCTGCATTTGTAACAAAAAGAAAACTTGCAGACGGAACTAGGCAAGAAAACTACTTTGAGAGGGATGAATCATGCTTGTTTAAGGTTCCATTCTCTAGATATAGAGATGGAGGGGGCAGGCACAGGGCATACTTGTTTAAGGTTCATCCTCTGCGATAGAGTTGGGGGTGGGGTGGGGACACAAAGCATCTAAGAAGTTGTCTTGCCTGTTGGAGTAATGCAACTTATTTTTAGGCTTGAGATAGGATCACCTATGAATTTATCTTGCCTTTATAGTTTGATCATGCCATTTGTAGTAACTCCCTCATTCTTCAGTGTTCTACTCACTATGTCTAGCTACATGATAATTGAGATATGCTAGGAAGAAGAGTGTAGGAAGTTGCTTTCTCTTCCTGTACCATCTTGGTACCATTCAGTAAATCTTTATTGTACCAAGAAAAAGAAGAATTAAGATATCATGTTTCTGAGAAGTAATTTTCCCTTTCTATGTTTTGGGTTGCATGCTTAAACTCTATGGCTCTTGTATCCTAAACTAGAATATTTGTACAAGCTTAATGTTGCTTAGTCTGTTGGATGTGGGGTGTGGGGTGTGGGGGGTGCACATGCAAGTGGTTGGGTTCACTGAAGCTTGCAACTTGCACATTCATCAACTTCCACGCAAGGAGAAGGTCTTGGCACGTAGAGTTATTAAGGAGTTGGACAACTTGCACATGAAGTTGGTGATAGTTTTTGGACGACTTGCCCATAAATTAATATTTTTTCTTTTTGAGGAGGTAAGTATATTATTCGTAAAGAGCAACTTTGAGTTGGTAATAATATATTTGTTCATGTCTAGCAGCAAGCAAAGTGTTCTCTTTTATTCCACTAGGGAAACTATGAATTCTAATACAGGGTCAGCAGCATCTACAAACTCCACTTTACACTAAAACAAAGCAAAGGAATATAGTTAAACTTGAGGTTCTAAGTGGGTTGGCTATGTCTTTAGAAGTCTTTCATTTCTTCAATGTCCATATAATCCACCATTTTGCCTTATCTTTCCTTATCTCCTCTCTCTTTTTAACACCTTAGCTGTTCTTGTAGTGACCTTGAGGTCACCCATTTGATATTTAGCTAATCAAGAAAGAGTTGCACAACTGATTTGTGTGTTTTGTGAGATTTTATTACTTTTTAAAATGTTTTTTTGGAGCTAAGAGCTCTGTTAGTTGTGTATTTGAATAGGTTTGAGAGCAATCATGATGTCTATGATGTTGAAATTGGCTTAATTTGTTCTTTTAACTGAAATAGTTGCTGATGCTTGCTTCGATGGACTCAATTGTTGGATAAAAAAGCCAAGTCTCATGTAAAGTATTGGCTCTCTGCGCACACTGCATGTTTTGACTGTTTGACATTCATTCATCGATCACAGCAAGGCATGAAAATTTCATGTTTAAAAGGAGTTGAATGCTTTAAGGATAGATTTAAAAATAAGCATCTCACCTTTGCAAAGCCTACCATGTTATATGGATTACTTATATAGGCTAAAAGGTTCTTCCATTCATGATCTTATGTTCCAGTGACACACTTCTTTTTGCAGTACAATAGATATGACACTTGCAATTCATTTGTTATCGGAAGAGTCAATTGTGATCAGTCTGTTAAACAGTGAGTGCTTTTGTTACTTTATACCCCTAGAATGATGAAATATTGCATACAATTAGCTCTGCAGAGTGAGGCAAAAAGCTCTACTTGTCCATTATCAAAGAAAAGATCCCCATCTCGTGTGCTGATAAACAAATTTGCCTTCAAATTCATTTTTGTCGTTCCTCCCACCTTGAAGAAGGCAATTTTCTTGATATTGCTATAGGCATCTGTTGGTGCTACTTTCACAGTACAAATGATAATAGCATCTCTCATTTATAACAGTATTCCAAGGAGTCACCCTCTGATACAAGAATCAAATATTAGAGCACAGAAGGAGCAAATAGGGATCAACCCCATGAATAAACAACAAATACAGGGGATAGGGATATACTTGCTCTAACTGGTTCACTATTCAACCCATGTAAATGGAATAAGAAATCCTAGTCACTATAACATGAATCTTGGCCAAAACAAGTTAGAATTCAAATGTTTTTTATTGGCCAAAACAAGTTAGAATCCATTTTCAGTTCAGTTTTTTTTACTGAATAAATACAGGTTGCTACCGAGGAGTACTACACAACTTACGTTGTATAATTTAATTCTATTAAACTTATGTTGAACGAAACTAAAAAATCAATTTTTAGAAGATAAAGAATTCTAAATTTATGCCGAGTAAATTAGGTTTGAATAAATAAGAATATTTTGATCCTTAACTTTTTTATTAAATGAACAACATAGACAAAATTAAACACAAGTCAATTTTAAGGACAATCCATGCAAAAATTTGATCCAAGTACTCTATATTCACCCCATTGCACATCAATATCAGTTAAAGAGTACTTCCTCCGGGTCACTTTACTCGTTACTTTCTTTTATTTATGCATTTCTTAAGAAGTTATGTGTTTTGAATATTATATTCTTATTTATTATTTTTAAATCATTTAAAATGTTACTAATATTCTCTCTTTACGAGAAAAAAGTTAATCTAAGCAATCATAATTTATACATCTATACCATATTAAAAGTGTGAATGTTCTTATAAATGTTGTTTGAACTTTTTGTCCTTCGTTAAAAGACTTTGTGTTTAGATAATATCATCTTTTCATTATTTTTCTTTAAATTATTATTTAATTATATTTATAATATTGATTTTTAAAATATATGGAAAGGACTCTTAAATCTCCTTTATTTGATAGACTTCTACTTCTTCCTTATTTGAATCAAGAAAACACCTCGTAGTCGCTAAGGAAAATTATAATTTACCATGGGTTCTAATTAGTCATAGAATCTCTATATATAGAATCCTTTATAAATAAATAATTTATTACAATTACTTTTGTAGTGAATTATTTATCTTTTTATAAGTTCACAATTAAATTTAATTTTTTTTATTTTAATCACGCGCAAAACGTCAAACGTGTATAACAAGACTAGTGTTAATATGTATGTACGTGCTTCTCATTTAGATTGTTAATTAGTCAATACTCCCTCCTTACCATTTTAACTTAATTTGCGAAACAATGCACACATATTAAGAAAATATATTCAGACACAAAATTTAAATCATATTTTTCACTATTCAGACACAAAATTTGAATCATATTTTCCACTATTGCGTTTTATGAAGTCATAGATATGTAATATAATTTATCTCCTAGAAAATATAAAACTTCAATAAATGAAAGGGTAAATATAGAAAAAAAAATTCAAACATTCATCTTGAATAATTCAACTATTTTGAGCATTGCCTCAAAAATTCAATTAATTTAGGACGAAAGGAGCATTAATTACCTTTAACAGTATTTGTTACTACTAAGAACAAGATGAAAAAAAAAATCCTCTTTGTCCAACAATAGTTGTTTACCATTCTGAAAATAAAAACTCATCTATATAAATAATATATTATTTAACCTAAATTACAAGTTTTAACATAAAAACTCATCTACATAAATAATATATTATTTAACCTAAATTACAAGTTTTAACATAAGTTTAACTCTTACCAAATATAATTATATTTTTATTATAAAAAATTGCAAAGAAAAGGAGAAAGAGAAGGAGAAGGAGAAACAGAAAGAGAAAGAGAACATTTCTCTTCCATCTCTCTTTCTTACCATTTCTTTTCTCTTTCTTTTTAAAATATTAATTAATTATTTTAATTTAAAATTTAATTAGACCGCATGCAAATGATGTTCTTACTATTCTTTAAACTAAAAGATTTATTTTATATAAATATATATATAATATATTGACACAATTTTAATATATTAACATATAAATTAATTTAAATAGTGTTTTAATATTTTAAATTCAGATATAATATTTTTTGACACCATTAATAAAAATAAATAAATAAAAACTATAATTGTAATACATTTTAAATTCGATATATAATATGTATTATAGACATTTTTAATGTACGTGAAGAATATAAGTAATATATTTTTAATATAATAATTATTTTAACATCATTAATAAGAAAAAATAATAATAAATAACTAT
>JBCEWC010008246.1:0-20251 GCA_038996855.1 Solanum aculeatissimum | reverse complement strand
AGGATTTTTCAAAGTGTAATGAGGAGGCTTAGAATGGATGAAAAGGAGTTAGGGTTAGGTTAAGGGGGTTTAGGGGATCTTAGAATGCCTAAAAGAGGCCTAGGGATTAACTAAATCACAAAATTACCATTAATAAAACGGACATAATAACTAAATACAGTGCCACACGGTGGACCACATGACCCATACCATGGCACACGGACCATACCACTGGTCGTGTAGCCTTACTTGGCCAATTTCTCAGCTCCGACTCTCGAGGGACTTTCTAGAACACTTCACGGAGGGGTATCACAGACCATATGGCTTCACACAGACTATGTACTGGTCCTTGGAGCCATACTTGGTCCATAAATAAACCCCACAACACGGACAACACACTTCCCCACTCCACAACCACCCACACGGGCCGTTTGAGGTCTCACGGACCGTGGGGTAGTCCGTGAGACATGACTTGGGTTATGGGGTGGGTCCTGGCCACCCCAAGCTTACTGGACCATGTCATGGACCCCCACACGGACCGTAGTCCATGGTCCATGGTCCATGGTCCATGGTCCTTACCTTGGGCCATTTTCAGGGCCTATTTCCAATGTCTTCTAAATTTCAGGCAGTCTCACTATTTTGGCCATAACTTCCTCATACGAACTCCGAATCGAGTGAAACCAGTTGCGTTGCGAAGCTAACGCAAAGAGATTCAATTTGATATGTAGCATCCCATACGGTTCAACTCTCATAAAAAGTGATGTCTCTTCAAAGATCACTGTCCAAATAGCCTCTCTATGACACCAAATGATCCGTTTTCCGTTCGGCCACTTAAACTCAACCCGTGGATGCCAAAATTCAACCATGACCAGTATAGTATCATACAAGACCAATCATAAGGAGTTTTCAAAAAAATTTGGGTCGTTACATTATCTCCCCCTTGGGAACATTCATCCTCGAATATGCTATAACTCGGCTTGAGGACATCAATCACAAAACAAGAGACATTTTAACCACAACTCAAGAGACCATGCATCATATAAAAAATCTTTCAAAACTCATGTCAAAACATCATTTAAATCATTTTCGTGCTCATGTATGCAAGAAATGTCATGAAACTCAAGAAAACAAGCAATTAGGACAAATAGGGGATAGAACCTAGTATCTTAGGCTTGATTAGATTGGAAGAGGTAAGTATATCGCTCCATCGTGGCCAACTCTGCTTCCCACGTTGCACTCTCCACACCTTGATCCCTCAAAGTACCTTAACCGAAGCTACCTCCTTATTGCGAAGTTGTTTCCCTTGTTTATCCAAGATCCCAACCGGCACCTCTTCATAGGTTAAGTTCCCTTCAACTCCAACACCTTCCAAAGGCACAACCGACTAAAATCATGAATCTACTCCCCTCAAATCTGGATATGTCTTGGTGGATGTCGGGTCCAGCACACACAACCGACTTAGATACCAAAGAATACCATCTCCCCCTTGGGAGGAAACCTCCACCCTTCTTTTCGCAACCAATCCACTCCAAGAGTGACACCAAAATCATCCATGTCAAGTTCCACAAAACTATAAGGAAACACTTCATGCAAGTTAGAGATAGAACAACCAATAGTCCCCCTTTTGAGAAACAATAGACCCTCCCATGGAAGCAAATCTAAGGAGGGTTCCCTCAAAACATTTCGGGACTCAAACCAAGCATAACAGTCAAAAGGGGAATCACAAGACACAAGTTTGCACCTGGACAAGCAAAGAATAAGCATCAAATTGAAAACTTTCAACTTACCAGTCACTATGTTCGGAGTCTCTTTCACTTCCTGTCGAGCATGCAACGCATATAACTCGTTGTTCCTAGGAGCACCTCCTTGTTGATATTTTTGTTGGCCTTGATCCTTCTTAGCAACCTTGGGACAGTCAACAACTTTGTGGCTCTCATCACCATATCCAAAACAAGCACCTGAACCCCTCAAGCATACACCGACATGATGCTTTCCACACCTACTACACTGATGTCGTGTTAGTCCACCTCCGACCGGAGCCACTTGGTCTCTCATCAACTTCCTTGGACAGTTGGAGACCTTGTGGTCTAAGCTACCACATCCAAAGAAAGCATCCATAGTCTTTCTACATCCACCTCCATGACGCTTTCCACATTAGCCACAAGGAGGAATTTGAGGACCACCCCCAACTTGTGCCTTAGGGGGAGTCACCTTAGGATTAGAAACTCTCATACCTGAACCTTGGCCCTGTAGAAACCGGCCAAATCCACCACTCCTAGAGTTCTAGAACCCACTATCACACCGGACCCTTTTTGCTTCACGAACCCTCTTCTCCTTGAGCTTTTCACCCTCAATTTGCTCAGCATAAGTCACAAGACTCGAAATGTCCATTCCTCGAATAAGCATAGTCGTATAACACTCCCTCACAACCAAGTCAAAAATACCTAAGATAAATTTGTGCACCCTAGCACGGGGATCCGACACAAGTATAGGAGCATACTTGGAAAGCTTAGCGAACCTAAGGGCATAGTCCCTCACCGTCATATCGCCCTGTCAGAGATTCATGAACTCAGTTATCTTGGCCTCTCTAAGCTCAAAAGGGAAGAACCGATCCAGGAAGGCCACCTTGAATTCTTCCCATTCAACCTTAACATTTACCATCCTCCCCATAAGCCATTGGTTGTACCACCCCTGTGCTACATCCCTAAGTTGACAAGCCACTACCTCAGCCTTCTCCTCTGAACTCACACCCAAGATAGTCAACACCTTGGTGAGTTCTTCAATAAACTTCTGAGAATCTTCATCAACCTTAGATCTAAAGAACTCCAGAAGGTTCGTACAGGTGATATCCCTCACTCTTGAAGCCGGAGTACTAAAGTCCACGGGATTCACCAGATAAGCTTGGTCGACACAGCCTGTGCCAACGTAGAGACTACATTCCTGAACCCAATATGGGATACCTGTTCCTCAACCGATGCCCGAGGAGCTAGTTCCTCAACTTCGGGAGCCTGATGGGAAAGGAAAGCTCTTTTGGGAGGCATTTTCTGAAAGAGCGACAAACATACCAAATTTTAGAGAGTTTTCATCATAAGACCTCATGGCACGACAAAAGGAAGAAATAAAATGAAGATATTCCTAAGAACGTTGTCATAGCCTCTTGTTCATAGACATGGCGCGCATCACACCCATGAACAAGACTCTAATCGACTCGGCATATTGGACTCCGAGGAGCATTACAAACCTAGAGCTCTGATACCATCTTTGTTACGACCCGGATAGGGGGCATAGATATGACATGGTGAAGGAGAACCCGAAGGTCCTCGATCAAGCCATCATAGCATCATTACACACATCATCAGTTCGGAGCGCAGAAGCTAAACACATAACACATAAGCTCTAAGGGATTCGGGGCTTTGGACTCAAGCTATGGGGATGATATCGGGAATAGGATAAGCATGGATTCAAATAACACCTAGCATTTATCTCTAAGGGGCGGGTAAATACGATTCCACTATGGGGGCACACCAGGATTATAGGACTTTCCATATAATCACATAGTCAATCACAATTCCCAACATACAAGTCATAAGCATAATAAATGACAATCCTCATAATCAAGACTAATAAGCATAGTATTACATAACCAAAATGTTTAACATAACAAGTCAACGTACAAGAGTTTAGAATGGTCCAACAAGCCTTTACATGAATAAGCGAGGCCTCGACAAGTTTGAGGCTCACCCTCAAAACATAAGAAAATAGGTGACATAATATAAAATAGGTAGATATACGGTGGCTATTGCCCTTGAACAAAAGGATCACCACTAGCAAAGTCTTCACAAGTGATCAAGCGTCGTCCGGTAGAATGTAGATATCGTCTCCGGTCCCAACATGGATAGAACATGTAGACAAAGAATATGGGTTAGCACAATAAAACACTAAGTATGCGGGCATGCAATACATATGACAATATAGTATGACCAAGCAACATGACAAGGGGACAAGTGATACGAAAGGAGTGCACTTAGCCAAAGAGTAATATAATAAGATGTTATACTATGATGCATGAGATGCAATTCAATGATCAATATATATAGAGGGGATGTGAACTCAACCAATAACATGGAAGACCCGACCGAGCCACTACCCAGATTCAGACTACTTGCCAAGTAGTGCCTTAGTCAACCCTTGAAACAAGGGGATATAATACAAGTCATCTCATCTTGTGAGAAATCCCATAGTGGCACATGGTTTGACAGAAGGGGCGGGGCCCATGGGGATAACCCACTTACTACCCAATCCCTCGGTACTAAGTCTCATCCCATGGGAATACGGATATACTCATGCAACTTCAAATCGAAAGACTTACATTATTTTCAAAACCATGCATCATTTGTTAAAACCAAACCATTGATCAAATTATGCTTACGCTTAGGCCAAATGCCATCAAGAGTTTCCAAAATCATTTTCATGATCATTCCATGTCAATGTAATAAGAGTAGCCCATCTACATAGCTTATCATATCAAGCTTTCAAAACATGTCATGGTTGGTGCAAGCACCCAAATATGCTCAAAGAGCCAAAACGAGAGACTATGTGATCACAAGCCTTACATTTCAAATCATGTCAAGAGTTTCATGTAGAATTTCAACATATCAATAATTTATGCATATGCCATGAATGAGGAACAAGAACATGGGTAATGGAATTCAAACTTAGTTTCACAATTTGAAAGGTAATTCATCATAAATCATGTAAAAATCTATAGTTAAAGCATAATGCAATTTACCCATGCTTAATTTAATCATGAAAGGGACATGCATTTTGATTCTTCAAGAGTTTCCATGAACATTCATAAAATTCAAGCTTAAAACATGATTAAATCACCTCAAATCTACAGCACATAATTCCAATTAACTAGATACTTCAAAATTGGAAGAACCCATAACTTAAAGAAATCTTAAAATAAAAAATTAAAGGTTAGGATTCTTAGATGTTCAAGGATGGAAGAAAATCCTTGTATCAAATCCCATATACCTTACAATAACCAAAGGAATTGAAGATTCAAGCAATCAAAGGTTATCTTCCCCAAATTTCTTCAAGCTTCAATAATGGAGGTCAAGAGAATTTAGGATTTTTCAAAGTGTAATGAGGAGGCTTAGAATGGATGAAAAGGAGTTAGGATTAGGTTAAGGGGGTTTAGGGGACCTTAGGATGCCTAAAAGGGGCCTAGGGATTAATTAAATCATGAAATTACTATTCATGAAACGGGCATAATAACTGAACACAGTGCCACACGATGGACCACATGGCCCATACCATGGCACAAAGACCGTACCACTGGCTGTGTAGCCTTACTTGGCCAATTTCTCAGCTCGAACTCTCGAGGGACTTTCTGGAACACTTGGCGGAGGGGTTTCACGAACCATATGGCTTCACACGGACCATATACTGGTCCTTGGAGCCATAATTGGCCCATAAATCAACCCTAAAACACAGACAACACACTTCCCCACTCCACAACCACCCACACGGGTCGTTTGAGGTCTCACGGACCGTGGGGTGGTCCGTGAGACATGAATTAGGTTATGGGGTGGGTCCTGTCCACCCCAAGCTCACTGGACCATGTCACATACCCCCACACAGACCGTGGAACCTCACACGGTCCGTGGTCCTTACCTTGGTCCATTTTCCGGGCCTATTTCCAATGTCTTCCGAATTTCAGGCAGTCTCACTATTTTGGCCATAACTTCCTCATACGAACTCTGAATCGAGTGAAACCAGTTCAGTTGCGAAGCTAACTCAAAGATATTAAATTGTTTATGTATAATCCCACACGGTTCAACCCCATCAAAAGTTATGTCTCTTCAAAGCTCACTGTCCAAACGGCCTCTCTAGGCCACCAAATGATCCATTTTGCGTTCGGCCACTTCAACTCAACCCGTGGCTACCAACATTCAACCATGACCAGTATATCATCATACAAGACCAATCATAAGGAGTTTTCAAAAAAATTTGGGTCGTTACAGGCAACTATGTGGTCCTATCTATGGACCGTAAATCACTATACAAGTCATAGATGGCCCTTCATGGTTTCTTCTAGTGACTTTTTCTAAGTCATATTTCATTTCTCAACCTTTTTGGGGAATTTTAACGTAGACTAGGTGGAATGCATTGGGGGAGTATTACAATATCTCTCCCTTGGAATCATTCGTCCTTGAATGAAGATCGATCTAGGAACCTAGTTAAGGCACGAATCCTATCTTGCGCTCTATCAGGAAATCAATTCACAAATGACTCATATAATCAATCATTCAACCAAGTAAAAAATCAATAGATCATACAATTTATCAATCGAACTTTAGGACACTATCGCCATTCAAACTCGAAATAAGGGGAACTCAAAGAATAGGAACAAATCATTACCATCAACTCCCTCATCATCAACAGGTAGGAATAAATATGGCTACTTAGCCTTCATATCCTCATAACTCAAACTATCCTTCACTCAAGTACTTTCAAGAGGCATAACCAACTTTGGATCTCCTAAACATTTCTTAAGCATAGAAATATGGAAGACTGGATAGATGGCCACTAACTCCGGTGGCAGATCTAACTCATAGGCTACATTGTCCACCATCTTCACAATTAGGTAAGGACCTATGTACCTCAAACTCAACTTCCCGTTCTTTCTAAATGGCATCACAAACTTCATAGGTGACACTTTTAACTACACTCAATTATCGACCTCGAATTCTAAGTCTTTTTTCCTAACATCGGTGTAGGATTTTTATCGATTTTGTGTAGTCTTCACTCTCTCTTGTATTACCTTTACCTTATCCATATCTTGGTGAACCAAGTCTGGTCCAATAAACTCTACTTCACCCATATAATGCCTCATATGGAGCCATTTAGATAGTCGAGTAGAAGTTGTTGTTATAGGTGAACTAGATTAGAGGCAAGTGGTCATCAGTTACCCTTGAAGTCAATGATACAGGTTCTCAAAATATCCTCCAAGGTTTGAATAGTGAACTCTACCTAGCTATTAGTCTGAGGGTGAAAAGCAATACTAAGGTTCATCTTCGAATCCAAGCCTTTTTGGAAAGCTCTCCAAAACTAAGCAATGAATTGAGCTCCCCTATCTGAGATGATAGGAAAAGGAACTCCATGAAATCTAACAACCTTTTTCATGTAAAATTGGGCATAATCCTCTGCGGTGTCAGTTGTCGTTATTGCCAAGAAGTGCCCAGATTTTGTTATCCTATAAAATATCACCCAAATCGATTCATATTGTCTGCGGGACCTTGGTAAGCCTGTGATAAAGTCAATGTTAATAATCTCCCACTTCTATTTTGGGATCTCAAAGTTTTAAGCTACTCCACATAGCCTTTGATGCTCAACTTTAATTTATTAGAAATTGGAGCACTTGGAAACAAACTCTGTAATTTCTCTTTTCGTCCCCCTACACCAATAGACTTCTATTAAGTCATGGAACATCTTAATTGAGCTCGATTGGATGGATCAAATATTTAGATATGTGAGCTTTGCGAGGATTCTCTTGAGTATGTCATCAACATTTGGAACATACAATCTGCCTTGATATCTCAATATTACACCTCCCTCTTTGGCGAAAGCCATCACCTTCTACTTATGCACATCTGTCTTCAATTGCAGTAGGATAAGATCTTGGTCTTGCTTCTCCTTTACCTCTACTACTAGAAATGATGCAGACCCATTATGCACAAGAACTCCAAGAATCACGTTAAAGTCAATTATCTCTAACTAGATCAAATAAGAGAGGGTATCCCTATGATGGATGGGCACTACACAATCTCTATCAGCTCTTTCGGCTAGAATAGACTCACCAATAGGAGTAGAAATAGCAAATGGCTCAAGCAATCACTTAGAAGATTCTCATCACAAATGACAGAGTTTAACCTGAATCAAACAATGCATAACAATCAAAAGTAAAAACTTGAAGCATACTTGTCACAACATCTGGTGCAGCCTTTTGCTCCTATCAGTTCCCCATCGCATACAGACGGTTTCCACAGCCTGCCCCTGGTGCAACACCTCTCTTATTACCTTTGGCTGGAGGTGTTGTAGTAGAAAACTAAGCCTTATTGCCTCACATCAAACATTCCTTCTGGAAATGACCCATCTGGCCACACTTATAGCAACCATTCCCTCCCTCTCTACACTCTCCCAAATACATCCTGCCACATCTTCCACAAGGTATCTTCCCTTTTAAACCAAGGGTTATACTAGCCTGAGACTGAGGACCCAGTGCTCTGAAGTTCTGCTAACCTTGGGACTTCTAATTATACTTGTTACTCAGAGCTGATGCACTTGCTGAGGATGGTGCATAACTATTAGATCTTTTTTGAATGTAGGACTTGTCTCCCTTACTCTGCTTAGGCTAGCTAGACTCAAGCCCTGATGACTTAACCTTCTTGCTCTAATTCTCCTCCCTATTTTGTTTCTTATCCTCCCCAAGTTATTGCACATAGATCATAAGCCTAGAAATGTCCATGCCAAGTATTAGTAATGTCGCCTTACACTGTTTCTTCATATGTTTGCCCAGTCCAAATATGAACTTTCTCATTCTTTTCTTCATGTCCTGGACCATCTCTTGGACATACCTAGATAGTTAGATGAACTTGAGGTTGTATTCCTTGATAGTCAACCCTTCCTGTTTTAAGTTCACAAACTCCTCGATCTTTGCTTCCCTCAGCTCCTGGGAAGCAAATACCCTAGATTTTTTCTCCCTTGAAACCTAACTCTAAGTTGGAGAAGGTGTTTTAGCAGGGAAAAATTGAATGGTTATGTTTAGAAAAAAAATGCCAGGTTAAAGCTTTGAAAGGGTGGAAAAGGACCAAAATGACCCTTCTTAGAGAGTTGTCAAAGTCGTCCATGGGCCCACTTACGACCCGTAGAAACTTTCATGGCCCATAGGAACCAATCTGTAAACTTTTGGGCAAATTCTGGGGTCTCTAGATCAATTTTCTAAGCCCAATCCATCGCCCCAAGATGCATCTACGACGGGGCTCAAAAATAGATTTTCAAAAGTTTTTCCCATGAGTTAGCAGACGGGTCGTAACTCAGCTCGAATGTTCACCCTGCTCTGGCAGTCTGTAGTAAAATGATCATAATATTTTACTCCAAACTCTAAATAAGGTAAAATCGGTCGCATTGGAAAGATAATTCAAAAATCTTTCATTTGGTAGGTGCATAGGCCACCTGATTCTCTATGTGCTAAGAGTTATGGTCATTTAAAGTCAACCCTTGAATAATCAAATACTAGAAACTCAATTTATAGGAAAGTTTTGAACTTGGCTTAGTATTAGAGGCCTCTTATGACCTTAATCCACTTTCCACATATAAGAATGAGGCTTGAAACATAGGTTCATGTAAGAATAAAGTTATGGGGTGTCAAAATATCTCCCACTTGGGATCTTTCATCCTCAAATGATGATCAACTAGGAGACTTATCAGTAGGAATACCATCAAGAACTCAAATACTCAAATACTAATACCCTAGAAATCAACTTCAACTCAGGATTCAGAATTGAAAAAATATTTCTAACATCATCATTAGGCATGAATACAATTAAAGACATCCATACTCAAATACTCATAGACTTAAGAGGAGCATCAACTTAGAGATAAGAACTCAACTCAACAATGGGAAAGTAATCCAAAAAATAAAAATGAATCATTACCATAAGTTTCATTATTGGGAGGCACGAATAGATGAGGGTATCTAGCCTTCATATCCTCTTCAGCTTCCCATGTGTCCTCTTCAACGGATTGACTTCTCCATAACACTTTTACAGATGCAACCTCTTTAGTTTTAAATTTTCGAACTTGACGATCGAGGATTTGGATTAGGATCTCTTCATAACTCAAACTGTCCTTCACTTTAAATGCTTTAACCAGGAAAAATCAAGGACGGATCTCCCAAACACTTCTTAAGCATAGAAATATGAAAGACCGAATAGATGGCTGACAACTCTTATGGTAGCTCCAACTCATAAGCTACATTTCCCAATCTCTTCATAATTTGGTAGGGACTAATGTATCAAGGATTCAACTTTCCTTTCTTCCTGAATCTCATTACACTCTTCATGAGTGACACTTTCAAGTATACCCAATCGTTCACTTTGAACTCTAAGTCCCTTCTCCTAATATCAGTATAGGACTTCTGGCTACCCTATGCAATTTTCAATCTTTCTTAGATGACCTTTACCTTCTCCAAAGCCTGGTGTACCAAGTCTATCCCAATCAACTCTGCTTCACCTACCTCGAACTATCTAATCCATAATATATATCTCCTTCCATAGAAGGCCTTATAAAAAGCCATTTGGATCCTCAAATAAACGTTGTTGCAGGAAAACTCAATAAAAGGAAAGTGGTCACTTGTTGGCAATTTGGGTACTTACAAACAAAATCTATAATGTCTCTCTTCATCTCACTCCACCAATAAACCTCTCTCAAGTCGTGGTACATATTGGTAGACCCTGGATGGATAGAATATCTAGAGTTATGGGCTTTTGACATGATCCTTTATTGAATACTATCAATATCTGGAACACATAATCTACTTTCGTATCTCAATACCCCGTCTCCCCCTATGACGAATGTCATCACTTTCTGCTTATGTATGTCTTCCTTCAATTAGAGTAAGATGGGATCTTGGTCTTGCTTCTCCTTTACCTCTACTACAAGGGATAACATAGGCCCATTATGCATAAGTACTCCACCTTCACCAGATTCATCTAGTTGAATTCCCAATCGTGCCAATCTGTGCACCTCCTTAGCCAACTCCTTCTTCTCTTCTTCCACATAAGCAGTGCTTTCCATAGACAATCTGCTAAAAGTGTCAACAACTATTAGTTTTACCTAGATGGCAGAGAATGCTCGTGTCGTAGTCTTTGAGAAACTCAAGCCATCTCCTCTACCTCAAGTTAAGCTCTTTTTGGGTGAATACATATTGTAGGCTCTTGTGGTCTATGAATACCTCAACATGTGCTCCATATAAGTAGTGGCACCGAATCTTGAGTGCAAACACCACTGCATCTAATTCTAAGTCATGACTTGGATAGTTTCTCTCATGGTTCTTAAGTTGCTTGGAAGCATAAGCTATAACCTTATCTCTTTGCATCAGAACACATCCTAATCCCACTCTAGAAGTATCATACTAGATCACAAAATCATCAATGTGTCGTTACTCTAGTTTTCAACTCTTGAAAACTCTTCTCACACTTGTCGGACCACTAAAACTTAGCTTTCTTCTGAGTTAGCTTAGTCAATGGAGAGGATATAGAAGAGAATCCCTCAACAAATCTCTTACAGTAACCAGCCAAACCCAGAAAACTTCTTATATCAGTTAGAGAAATGGGTATAGACCAGTTCTTAACTGCCTCAAATTTCTGCATATCTACTCGAATACCATCACCTGAAATAATATGGCCTAGAAAATCCACAAACTTGAGCCAAAACTCACACTTGGAAAATTTTGCATACAACTCACTATCCTTAAGCGTCTGAAGAACAATTTGAAGGTGATTAACATATTCTTCCTCATCTTTAGAATACACCAATATGTAATCAATAAATACAATAACGAACATGTCAAGGTACTGTCTGAATACTTTGTTCATCAAGTCCATGAAAGCGGCAAGAGCATTGGTCAATCTCAAGGACATTACCAGAAACTCAGAGTGATCATATCGAGTTTGAAAAGTCATCTTCAGGATGTCACATTCTCTTACTTTGAACTAGTGATAGCCTGATCTGAGGTCTATCTTAGAGGAAACTTTGGCACTCTGAAGTTAGTCAAATAAGTCATCGATTCTTGGAAAGAAATATTTATTCTTAATGGTTATCTTATTCAACTGGTGATAATCTATACATATTTTGAAGGATCCATCTTTCTTTCGAACAAATAGGATAGGACTGCCCCACGGAGAGACACTCATCCTAATAAATCCCTTATCCAAGAGATCTTTTAACTAGTTTATCAGTTCTTTCAACTCTGTGAGAGCCATTTTATATGGAAAAATAGAGATAGGTTGGGTGTCGGGGAGAACATCAATCCCAAAGTTGATCTCCCTATCAGGAGGGACTTCAGGCAAATTACCAGGGAAGATATCAAGAAACTCATTGATAACTGGAACTGACTCAAAAGGTGGGGACTCTACATTGTTAGCCTTAAGTCGCACGAGGTGATACATAAATCCTTTAGAGATTAGTTTTCTGGCCTAAGGTAGGAAATAAACTTACCCTTGGTCACTACAGAACTACCCTTTCACTCTATAATAGGCTCATTCAAATATTAGAAATTGATCGTCCGAGTTCTATAATTGATAGAGGTATAACCAGCGTGAAGCAAGTCCATACCAAGAATTAAATCAAAGTAAATCATCTATATCTCAACTAAGTCAGACAAAGTATCTCTATAGATAGACACCGTGAAATCCCTATATACCCTTTTAGCTAGAAAGGACTCACCAATAGGAGTAGAAACACCAAAGGGCACAAGAAGACATTCGGGAAGGATCTCAAACTTTCCAGCCACATATGGAGTCACAAATGATAAGGTGGCACCTGGATCAAGCAAGGCATACACATCATAGGAAAAGACTCGAAGTATACCCATCACAATATTTGGTGCAACTTCCTGATCTGTCAATTTTCCATCACATATAGATGTTTGTACCCCCTCCCGTATTTATGGTGGCACCTTTCTGACTACCACTGTTTGGTAGTGCTATTGAAGATTGAGCTTTATTACCTCCATCATCCCGCCTCCTCATTTGGCACTCATTCTGGAAATGGCCAGTCTATCCGCACCTATAGCAAGTATTTGTGCCCTCACAACACTTACCTAGGTGTAGTTTGCCACACTTGACACATGGTGGTTTCCCCCTCAAACCTTGAGTCATACTAGCTTAGGATTGAGAACCCTAAGCATTGGAATTTGGATGGTCCTGAGACTTTTGATCATACTTGTTACTCAGAGCGGGTGTACTTATTGTGGATGGTGCATAATTTGAAGACCTCTTCTAAAATCAGAACTAGTCCCCTTACTTTGCTTATGCTGGATAAGCTCATGTCCTACTGATTTAGCATTCTTGCTCATATGCTCCTCTGTATCCCTCTTATTATCCTCATCAAGTTGTTGCGCATAGACCATAACCCTAGAGATGTCCACGTTCGAGATCAGCAATGTCGCTTTGTGCTCCTTTTTCACATGTTTACCAAGCCACATATGAACTTTCTCATTTTAAATCTCATGTCACAGACATCTTTGGAGCATACCTGGATAGTTGTATGAACTTGAGGCTATATTACTTGACAGACATCCCCTCCTTCTTCAAGTTAACAAACTCTTCAACCTTTGTTTCCCTCAACTCTCATGGAAAGAAGTGATCAAGAAATGCACTCTCAAAATCATCCCAAATGGCAGGCTCAACATCCTTACCTTGGCTCTCTTCCCATTGATTGTACCAAACATTTGCCACATCCTTAAGTTAATAGGATGCAAGTTCAACTCCCTCAGTCTCAATCGTGTGCATAGCTTTTAATAACTTTCACATCTTATCAATAAACTTCTGGGGTCTTCCTCAACTTTAGACCCTGTCAAGACTGGTGGGTTCATCCTCAGAAAATCTCTAAGTTTCATCACAGCAGTTGGCTTTTAGGAGCTAGAACTAGGAGCTTGTGAACTCCGATTCCCAATCTGGGCGACTACTAGTTGGGTGAGCATGGTGATAACTCCTGTGAAATAAGTCTCTATAGTAGGAGTAGGTAAAGCAGTGGGTGCTCGGGGAGCCCCAGTGACTCTAGCACGTCGACCCTGATTTTTCTTCTCCATTTAAGGTCACACCTCTGGTGGGGGATTCTTAGTGTTGCTAACTGAAGCATCTCTTTGGGTGCTAATACGCTTAGGAGGCATGATCTGCAAATGCATAACGCATGAATCAAATAGATACTTTAATAGAGTTAAAATTTATCGCACGAACTCAGAATATAAAAAAAATGTAACCCTTCCTAATGTCTTATAGCCTCCTGCTTATAAAGTGTGATGCATAACACACCCATAAACAAGACTCTACTAGACACGGCTTCAAAGACTCCCTAGAATACTTGAACTTTGTGCTCTGATACCAAGTTTGCTATGCCCCGAAAGGGTACCCTTGGTGTGGCCAGCACTCAGAGACTATTGCTAGCCCCCAATCGAAACACTCAGCCTCATCACATTCATTCAATCACAATCTAATAGAGGAAGACATCAATGAATAAGAATACTTAAAGAAAATAAATGACAAATCATAATAAAAGGCCAAAGGTCAAACAATCTATCCATCAACTGAGTAAGACTAGTATGAAAGAAACTAGCCAAAAATATAATCAAGTCATAACTCAATAGTCTAGTCTATGAAGCCTCTAAAATCGCCTAACTAAATAGTGCCAATGGCAGACCCACGGCTACCTCAAAATAAAATAAAGTAAGTCTAAACTCAAAGCTAGAAAAGAATCATTATATTCTCCAAAAGTAGGGTAGGACTCACCAATCAGGTCAATGCTTATAGGTCTTCAACGGGGCACCTATTGATGACTGCTAGTACCTATCTCTGCATTATGAAAACATGTAGGCCTAAATGGACGTCAGCACATGGAATGAATGAGTATGTAAAATAGCATAATAAAACATGTAAAGGTAGAATAATAGCAACTCAAGTAACTCACTAAAGAGAGTAGGAAACTTAATCATCATATTAAAAGTCTAAAGTATGAATACAATTTAGACAGGGACCACTCATGTACCATCAATCTAATCCACTCAGAGTATTGTTGATGTGCTGCAAAAATACAACACTTTTGATACTTAAAACTTGGAATTTTATATTTTCTCAAAGCGATGTTACTAGGTTTGATGTGTTTTTATGTTTATTTTGCAGGATAACAGGAGTCGGCATGCTTTCGGTCAAAGTTCTACAAAATTAATGTTTTTGTGATTTACATATAACTCTGTGGGCCATGGTTCATTCCACGAGCCCTAGGTTGGTGTCGTAAGTTAGATCCGATGAAAGGCCATTTTTTAGAAGTTGTATCCACGAAGTGTCAGATGAGCCGTAAAAGTTTTCACGAGCCGTGGAATAGTTTTGTGCCTGGAGGATCAAAGTTTAAGGAGTTTCAGAAAAGTTATCAAATGAAACCATCTACTGGTCATAAGTTAAAGGATGGCCCATAAGAAGGTCTCGTAGATGGGAAGCCAGTTTTTAAAGAATGTAGAGTACAAAGCCAAGGTACAGGCCATGGATCTCTGTACGGCCCACAACCTAGTTCGTAGAGGCTGTCGACGATAGTTTCTAATTTTTTTTGGATTTGTATTTAAGTTATTATAAATAAGTTTTTAGGTTTTTCTTACAAAAGATGATGTACCAGATAGAGAAAAACAGTAGAGAAACACTTGGAAAGCTCTTCTTTTGTGATTTTTACATTGGTTTTATATATTGTGATTTCTTGTTTTTAACTTCATCATTGTAAGTGATTAATTATGTTATTCTATATCATGATTCCTTCATCTACAATGATCATGCATAGCTAAATCCATAACTAGGGTTGTGGAAACCATGACGAACTAACAAGGTAAAATCTAGATAATTCGCAATCATTGGAAAGAGTGCATGCATGTATTAATTATCCCTTTGTCATGAATATCTTTTAACGGATGGCCAACGTTAGAACTTGCCCTTATTCTTATCGATTGGATCAAAGTGGTAAGGAATGGGAAAAAGGGATAGTTGACAAGATTTGAAGTCATCCTTCTCATCTAATCAACTGAACTAGATCAAGGGAAGGTTGTACTGGAATAATAGGTAATGGTTAGTAATGTCACACTGCGGGGATGGATCAAATTGCGTAGTGAAATTTGCCTCTCACCTGGATTAATGGGTTTGGTGAACTTAACTTCCTTTTTTGCATGCTACATACTGGAAAAGATTATGATTATCTGGATATACCAAGTTAGAAAATCATGGAGAACACAGTACCCTAGTTACTTCTTTCACTGATATCACAACACGCACTTCTAGTTTAGGTTTACTTGTAGCAATTACAACCCCCCCCCCCTCTTTTTTGGGAAGATAAGTAGGTTAATTAAACGCAAGTTACTCGTAATTACTGTAGGTCTAACCATATTCTCTATGGGATCCACCCTAACCTCTGTTAGGTATTGTACTTTGACAACGACCACTTAACCTCTAAATTGAGGTGTAGTTTGGGCGTGATCAAAATTCTGGCGTTGTTGCCAAGGAATACGGCTTAGACTGGTTTAATTTGAGTAATTTGTGAATTAACTTTTATTTTCCTTATTTTACATTTCTTGTTTTTTTATTTTATTGTAGCATACAGATGTAGTGTATGCAAAACACTTATAGTCAAGGCAATCCCTTGACTCCGTTTGACCCTGAGATCCAGAAAATAATAAGAAGAATGGCCTAAAACAATGTTGCAAATACTATCGCAAATGCAACACTGAATCAGAACAATGATAACCCATTACCACTTGAGGATGTGAATCCACTGCCACAGGATCTTCAAGTCCCAACTAACATGTGGAATCAATACAGGCTTAACCCCATGGCAGTGGATGTCAAAGGTGCCATTGGGTTGCCTCTTTTACTGGATGACACAAAATTTGTTATTTCGAGTGGGTTACTTCAAATGCTGCAGAACAGAGAATTGTTTGCAGGCCTACCATCAGAGGATCCGTATAACCACCTACACAATGTCGTGTTCATCTGTAAGAGCATAATGGGAAACCAAAATCTATCCATGGATACCATTAGGCTCTGTGTCTTCCCATTGTCTTTGATAGGTGAAGCGATAGTATGGTTATCTAAGCTCCTATAGAGTTCAATCATCAACTGGGCATACATACATAAGACTTTTTTGGAGAGGTTCTTGCCCGATTTCACTCAGCCCACACCTATACTCAGAGGTTAAAGCGGTCGTTATCAAATATTTAATCTTACAATGGTTAAGATCGCTCCCTCAAGGAATATGGTAGACTCTAGATTAGCACAACTTGTAAATTGAATTGATTAACCCATTTATCTCCTGGAAAATAAGAAAATAAACACAAAGAGGGGGTTGTTTTGCAAGTGAAAGTAAAATCTAAACTAAAATGTGTGTGTTTGTAATCAAGTAAAAAGCGAACTAGGGCTATGTGTTCCCCAAGACTCCCTAACTAAGTGCTCTTGGATACTTGCGACTTTTTTCTAGAGTGTAAGTGCAGGACAGTAAGATATGTTCTCCTAAACCTTTGATCCGTCGTATAGGTAAATTGTATCACATTACTTGATCCGTCTCTATGATGTCGCTTTACTAACCTTTACTCTATCCCAGTATAATGTTACTTATTTAAGTTATATTGATTAGTTGAGAGAAATCGATCAACTCATGTTAATTAACTCTTTTCCTATTACTCACTTCCTTGATCCGACAAGTGATATTAGGTTAATTCTATCGTTGTCCACCATTAAAAATCTATTAAAACAAAGAGATTAAGTAACACATCCTAACACCATCTAAGAATTTGCAAGTTATCCAATTTTATCTGAGTTAGTTCGTCATGGTTCCCACAACCCTAGTTGTGGATTTAGCCACGCATGCTTGAAGTATTTTCAGAAACTATGCAAGAAGAATACATAATTAACGTACTTACACGCAAGAATAGATGAACACAAATCAACCTTCTCAATATAATTGCAAACTTGAACCAAAAGATTATAGTAAAATCAAAAAAATGATGTTCACAATCAAGCTATTTTTTTCGTCCTAGGTTGTTCTCTCACGTTCTCTTTCTCTCTATTGTTGTATATGTCTTAAAAATCCTAAAAACCTATTTATAGTACTTAAAAAATGAATTCAAAATGAAATAGGATAACTGTGTTGGCATTATTTATGGGTATCTTTTGTGGCTCGTGTATAGGGAAAGAAAGAAGGAACTTCATATGGTGTTCATTGATATCGAGAAGGTGTATGACAAAGTCTCGAGGGATGTCCTATAGAGGTGTCGAGAGGTGAAAGGAGTCCCCAATGGAGTATATTAGAGTGATTAAGGACATGTAGGATAGACCCAAAACTCAGGTAAGAACGGTGGGAGGAGACTCAGAGTATTTTCTATTGAAATGGGACTTCAACAAGAATTGGTATTGAGCCCTTTTCTTTTTGCCTTAGTAATGGATGAGCTGACACAGTCTATTTAAGAAGAGGTTCTATGGTGTATGCTATTTGTGGATGACATAGTTCTGATTGATGAGACTCGGAGCTAAAGTTAATGATAGATTGGAAGTTTGGAGACATGCTTTGGAATCTAAAGGGTTCAAATTGAGCAAGACCAAAATAAAATACTTAGAGTGCAAATAGGGATAGGCATAAATACCGAAAAACCAAAAAACTGAACCGAACCAAACTAATTTGGTTCTTCAGTTTTGGTTCTTTGGTTTTTCGGTTCGGTGTCAGTGTTATTTTTTCAAAAGTTCAGTTCTTCAGTTCGATGTTCGGTGTAGGGGTCTCAAAACTTCAGTGCACTGAAGAACCAAACTTTTATTAATTTTTCTTTAAAAAAATTATATATATATATATATATTAGACCAATAAAATAAAATTATATATATAAATCAATTAGCAATTAAATCATTCATGAAACAAGTCAAAGTAGTAACAAATTTATAATTTATATAGTTACCTTGAAATATTATTTTCCAAGAGAAATTCAACCATATTTTTGTTGATTTATGTCATGTAAAGGATATTTTTGTACTTATTTTTCTCAAGCAATCGTTGGAGGCACAAGTTCTTGACAAAGATAAATATAATTTTTTTAGCACAATTAGGAAGATACCACCTAAACTTAAAGGTAAGTTTCACAGGATGGTGATTAGACCATCTCTATTGTATGGGGTGGAGTGTTGGCTAATCAAAAACTTACATATTCAGAAGATGCAGGTCACGGAGATGAGGATGTTGAGATGGATGTGTGGACATACTAAGAGTGACAAAATTAGGAATGAAACCATTCGACAGAAGTTAAAGGTGGCCCCTGTGGCGGACAAGATGAGGGAAGCAAGATTGCGATTTGGACATGTACAGAGGAGAACTATCGATGTTCCTGTTAGGAGGTACGAGAGGTTGGATTTTGGGGCTACACGAAGGAATAGAGGTAGACCGAAGAAGTATTATGGGGAAGTGATCAGACAAGATATGGCGACACTTGATCTCACCGAGGACATGACCTTAGATAGAAAAGAGTGGAGGGCGTGTACTAGAGTAGCAGGCTAGCAGGAATAGATTAATAGGTTTATTTCGCTCTTTATTATCCTGTGGGGTCATTATCCGTCTTATATTTGTTGAATTTATTGTATCTACCTTCTTTCATTATTTTCGTTATCAGTCGTTTTTCGTTGTTTTTCCTTTACTTTTTCTTTATTTTCGTATCTAGTTTATTCTGCTTATGGGTTTCGAGATAAGGGTTCCCCAGAAACAGTCTGTAACAACCCAAAAACTTTTGAAAACTCCTTATGGTTGGCCTTATATGATGTACTACTGCTCATGATTGAGTTTTGGTAGTCACGGGTTGAGTTTAAGTGGTCGAACACAAAACGGGTCTGTTGGTGACCTAGAGAGCCCGTTTGGGTTGTGTACTTCAAACGGTCCTAACATTTGATGTGAATTTAACCATGTGGTATACTATATATAGAATAGAAGCTCTTTGAGTTATCTTCTCAACGCAACTGGTTTCACTCGATTCGTAGTTCGAATGAGGAAGTTATGGCTCAAACAGTGGGACTGTCTGGAATTCGGAAGACGTTGGAGATAGGCTCTGAAAAGTGGCCAAGGACAAACCCACGGTCCGTGAAACTTATCACGGTCTGTATGGGGTGTTTTGGGGTTCTTCAGTGAGCTAGGGGTGGCCAGGAACCACCCCATGAGACAAGTCTTGGGCCATGGACAAGCTCACAGTCCGTGAGCCCTTTCACGAGCCGTGAGAGGTGCCGTCTAGTGAGGCAGTGGCTTGTGCAGGCCATGGTTGGTTTTATGAGACTAATTCAAGGTTCACGGGACAAGTACATGGCCAGTGAACCCCCCTACCGTCCGTGTAAAGGTTCATCAAGTGTTCCAGAAAGTCCTCCAAGAGTTCGCGTTGGAAAATTGGCTAAGTATGGTTTGATGGAGCATGTACACGGACCGTGTGACA
>JBCEWC010008245.1:0-20251 GCA_038996855.1 Solanum aculeatissimum | reverse complement strand
ATCGTTGAGGGATTCTTCTGGATTCGTCGTTCTTGCTGAGTGAAGAAGAAAGGAGAGTGGGAGAGTGAGGAGCGTGACTGAAAATAGGAAGAGAGAGAAGCGCGTGGGAGAGGGAGATATATGAATGATTGGGTTGAGGGAGTGTGGATTAGCGTAGGCTGAAGAAATGAACGGGAATGGGTCGGATATGTATTATTGGGTTGATTTTCGGGCCAAAGAAAATAGAGTTAGATCTGAAAAGGGGATTTTAAATTATAAAAATAGCCACTTGAATTACAAATGTGATCATTTAAAATGTGATCAATTTGGAGAAATTTATTAAATTGATTACGAGACGAAATTAATACGAATTAATTGAAGAGCTTTTAAATATCAACAACTTAAAATGATTAGCTTAATAACGAAATGATTAAATCTAGAAGCGATTAAATTAAAATAACAAAAATTCTTATTGAGAACTTGATGAAAAAAAATATGAAAATGTGACATAAAGTTAAAATACGCGACATTTGAAATTAAAAGATAGACCATAATAAGGGATAAAAAGTTTTAAACTCCGAAAATCATTAAAAAAAACTGCATTTCGAAAGCTAATTATTCGAAGTTGTTTTAAAATTAAAAGCTCGATATTTAATTCGTATTGTGGCGGGTAAAAATTGGATGTCAACAGGCGCCAAGTAAAGATGGACGGAGAAAGTATATTTACGTCTAATTACATCAAATTCAATTATCAAATTGATCTTCCAAACAGACCCTCAAAATATAAAGTATAAGAAAGAGGAGGATTCTTAAAAATAAAGTATATAACGGTATTAAAGTTATCATATACACTCTCTATAATTTTAAAATTAAAATATTATAGCACATGTGACATGACTAAGTAAATTCTATATGGATAACAAATGTTATTTATATTATTTCAAAAAATATTTGAATACATTATGCAGATCTGTATTTAGAAAATAAACTTCATTTAACCGAACAATTTTAGGGTAACTTGAAGTGGAACAACAAAGATATAAACTATAATGAAAATAAATTTTATAATTTAAAATAGTTACATATCGTCTCATTAACTAATAATTTTATATCAGATTTTAAGTCAGATAGTTCACTCTTTTAGAATTCAAGTTTGATACATGTATCAAATATACCAGATACATAAATATGTGACATCAGATATGTTATAAAATACAAACAATCAGGAAAGATGTGAACGAGAGAGTTAGTGTATTTCAAATATACGTGAATCGTGTTGAATATAATGCATTTAAAATAAATTACACCTATTTTGACAGAAATACGTATATTTGAGTTCATCAAATACATATATATGGTGAAATAAAAAATAATATGAAAATTAATTTTGGAAATTAAAGTGAAAACACATGACTAAATCAGACATTAATGAAATTTGTATTGTTTGCTTTAAATAAAGCATGATTTTTTTTCAAGTTGATTTTTTTCAAATGAAAACCCACAAAAATCATTACAATATATTTTAATTAAAGCAAGATGAACAACACACAGTATTAATAGTGAAGTTCCTAATTTAACTCCATTTAGTGTTATTACAACTCATATTGAATAGTATATAAGCACAAATGAAATCCATATACTTATTTAGTTTTATTTATTTCTATTAAATTCTAGATGTGGGGCTATTTCTTTTTATTTGGGATTTTATTCATGTTGTTTCCATGCGAAACGTGGCGTCATTGTCGACGTCCCACTACTCTATATGACAGACTCAAGATATTTAAAGATTTCTCTCTTGAGAATAGGTTGAGTAGCAAGCTTTACTTCTATGTCCGTATCATCCATCACAATTCTTAATTTGCACTCTAAATATTTAATTTTGGTCCTGCTCAATTTGAATTCCTTGGATTGCAGACTTTATCTTCAATCATCTAACCTGTATTAACTATGTTATGTGTCTCATCAATCAGTACTACGTCGTTCGCAAATAGCATACCTAATGAAACCTCATCCTAGATTGACGGCGTTAGTTCATCCACCACCAACGCCAAAAGAAAAATTAAAGTTTTGGATAGATTTTTGATATAGTCCAATCTTAATAGAAAATTAAATATCCGTAATTATATATATATATTTTTGATAAAGTAGTGAACTTATATTAATTCAAAGCAATAGTACATTTGAGCTATCTTTCCCATGGAATGAAATACAAAAAGTGAGTACTGGTATGTATTTTATTCTTAGAGCTAGAGTTAAAAAGATCATTAGTAGTAGTTCTACTTATATTACTGACATTACAAAAACTTTTAGAGAAAAAAACTTGTGAACTAAATTGTGGAACATCGTTGCTTGTGTATGGTGCAGCTTGGGCTATAGTCCTTTGATCTGCTTCTATAAGATTTATATATAATAATAATAAAAAGGTTATTTGAAACATTTCAATATTGTTATCATTCAACGAAGAACCAAAATATGCTAATTTATCAGTCAACAAATTTTGCTCCCTGTACACATGAGGAAGTGGTGGATAATTCGAACGCTTGAAAAGGTGCATGCAATCATCAAAATAGACATCTAGGTATTAGATGTTTTTCGAATATGTTGAAATAACAGTTTGAAATCTATATTTATTTGTAGTAATGTAAAATTATGAGCTGTTGCGAGTTGTAACCCACATAGCAATGCCACTGCTTTTGTTTCCAGTGGTGTATTTGCATTTTCTTCACTTGCAAAACTTATTAACCTATTTCCGGCAACATCACGAATGACACCACCAATTCGTTACTATATACATCATGTAAATGTCAAGGATGTGTAATATTCTAGTAATTACATGCATATTTGTTATTATAATTTTATCTTGTTAGTATAACATCCACACTTCAAATGTATCATCCTTTTTTATTTTTAAATTATATATAATATTAGTAACATCGATATAACTACTCCATATGAGTTATTTTATAGATTTAATGTGAAATATGACTATATGTATTAATAATGCTTGAGTAAAAATGTATGAAGTTTCTTTTAAGTTAATAATAATTTCATTATTTTCTTTTTTTTTTTACACTAACAACTCATAAATAATTAGGTGAAGAGTCAGTTTAGAAAATCATTCATTTAATTTATCTATATCTATACTATATTAAAAGTGTGAAAACTTTAGAAATATTGTTTGAACTTTTTATTCTTCATTAAAAAACTTTGTTTTAGATAAAATTATTTTTTAAATATTTTTTTTAAAATTATTATTTAATTATATTTATAATATTAACTTTTAAAATATATAAAAAGAAATAATAAAATAAAACTTCTATCGATAGAAAGACTTCTAAATTTTTCTTATTTGACAGACATTACTTCTAAAATAATAACAAAATTATAATTTGCAAATGATCCATATAATCTATGCTATGTATTAAATATAAATTAAATATGTCCGATTATTGGCGTAGTTGTAGCAAAATGGGCAAAGCAAAGGAGTCGAGGGCCGCCATTAAGGAAATCCAACAAATATTGTGGAGAAATATGTAATTAGACAATAAATTTGGGGAAGAAAAGAAAAGGACAAAACGATAACCCCTAATGTTCCGCTCGTTGTTTCACCCCAATTTTCTCTCTCTAAACGAAGAGAAGTGATCTCTCTATTGTCCGACGACTAGAGCAGTAGGGCTTCATTCACTCTCTCTCTATATCTCTTGACGCGGCGCACGTTAAACATCGCCGTCATTTATCTTACGCCGTCGGAGGTAAGCTCATTATCGTACGCCTACCTGCTCATTTTCACCTGATCCATCAACCCGTTTCTGACCCGATTTGCATCCGAACCCTAATCTACCCACTAATACTGTTCAATACCTTGGTCTATTCGATTTGTTACCTGTAATAATAAATTTATCCCCATTAAATTGTTACTGCTCTCATTTTTTGGGTCTTGATTCAGGTCGGAGTGGGTTCCTAGGGTTTTGTTATTGATAAACAATTTTTTGGGGGCTAGAGAAAACATTGTTATATATACTTTTGATGCGTTGTGGGTTTCTGATATGGCCAATCATGGCGGTGTTGGGAGCAAATTCGTGTCTGTGAATTTGAATAAATCATATGGACAGTCTTCTCATCATGATAATAAATCTTATAGTGGTTCTTATGGCCAGGCCGCCGGTGTGGGCCGTGGGCGGTCTGGTAGTGGAGGTGGAGGAATGGTTGTTCTGTCACGGCATCGGAGTACTCAGAAAATTGGGCCGAAATTATCTGTTCCACCCCCCTTGAATTTGCCTTCATTGAGGAAAGAGCATGAGAAATTTGATTTATCAGGATCCGGTGGTGGGGCATCAGGAGGTGCCGGTCAAGGAAGTGGGCCAAGGCCATCATCTTCTGGTATGGGTTGGACTAAGCCTGCTGCTGTTGCATTGCAAGATAAAGATGTAAATACTGATGGTCAGGTTGTTGATGGTTTGGATCATACTGGGCACGGTATTGATGGCATCAACCAGGTCAGTGGATCCTATATGCCCCCTTCAGCTCGTTTAAGTGGAATTGGAGCTGCAGTTACTGGTCCTGCAAAATCATTGCCCTTGACAGTTGAGAAAGTCTCAGTTTTGAGAGGTGAGGATTTCCCTTCTCTTCAAGCTGCGTTGCCTGTCTCTTCTGGACAGGCAAATAAGCAAAAGGATAGTTTGAGTCAAAAGCAGAAGCATGTATCTGGTGAAGGATCAGCTGATGAACAAAGAGACAGTTACAACATGAGTTCGGTGGTTGATATGCGTCCTCATGGGCACTCTTCGCATCATGCTACTGGAAATGGCCTGACAGAAAATGGGTATGATAGTCATGGTTTGAGCAGTGCTCGTAGGGTGGATCAACCTCGGAAGCAGGAGGATTTCTTTCCTGGGCCACTTCCATTAGTGCGGCTGAATCCCAGATTTGATTGGGCTGATGATGAACGTGACACTGGACATGGATTTGCTGATAGGGCCAGAGATATTGGTATTTCAAAAGTTGATAATTATTGGGATAGGGATTTTGACATGCCTCGAACTAGTGTTTTACCCCATAAAGCTGTTCATAACCAATATGAAAGGAGGGTTTCTAGAGAGACCCTGACTGGGAATGGCTTTTCCACTGACCAGAGAGGTGACAGCTATAGCAGGGATCTGAGAGGACCTAGTAGAGAAGGTAGGGAAATGAGCACGTGGAGGAACTCAATTCTTTCTAGAGATGGTAATGTTCCAGACGTTGCAAATGACAGAAATGCTGTTAGCTCGGGTGGACCCGTTGTTAACAAAGATTTTGGGAAAGATAACAAGTATATCCCGCCACATTTTGGGGACGCCGCTCGTGATGTAAACTTAACGGGAAATCGGGATTATTCATATGGTAGGAAGGACATGGGTCATGTTACCGATGGCAAACAACGCTGGAATCATGCAACAGAATCATCCAACAGTCGAGGGGTGGAGCGCATGACTCAAGATCGCCTTGGCAGTGAACTCTCCAGCAGACACAGGCGTGATGGATTTCAGAACAACGCTGGGTCAAAATCTTCTTTCACATCTGTTGGGAAATCGTTGCCCCTGGGTGATCCTGTTCTGAATGTAGGCAGGGAGAAACATGTTTCAAGGGGAGAAAGACCATACAGAGAGGATCCATACCTGAAGGACTTCGAATCTGCAGGATTTGATGAAAGAGATCTCTTTTCTGGAGGACTTACTGGGGTGATTAAGAGAAAAAAGGACGTGGTTAAGCAGACTGACTTCTACGACCCTGTCAGAGAATCCTTCGAGGCTGAACTGGAGCGAGTTCAAAAGATGCAAGAGCTTGAGCGACAACGAGTTATGGAAGAACAAGAAAGAGCATTGGAGCAAGCTCGAAGAGAGGAAGAAGAGAGACGGAGACTGATTAGAGAAGAGGAAGAACGTCGGCAAAAGTTGGAAGAAGAAGCACGAGAAGCTGCTTGGAGGGCAGAGCAAGAGCGGCTTGATGCAGTAAGAAGAGCTGAAGAGCAGAGAATTGCGAGAGAGGAAGAGAAAAGGAGGATCTTCATGGAGGAAGAAAGGAGAAAGCAGGCTGCTAAACTGAAACTTTTGGAATTGGAGGCCAAAATAGCCAAGAGGCAGAATGAAGTGACCAAAACTGATACTTTAATTGTGACTACTGATGAGAAAATATCTGCCATGAGGAAGGAAATTGATATTTCAGGGGCATCTGATGTGGATAATTGGGATGAGAGTGAAAGAATGGTGGAACGGTTAACAACTTCAGCATCTTTTGACACAGCTGTCTTGAGCAGATCTTCTGATGTAAGTTCCCAGCACTACTCTCGAGAGTGTGTGACAAATTTTCCAGACAGAGGAAGACCTGTTAATTCATGGAGAGGGGATGTACCTGAGAATGGAAGTAGCTCATCAATGCACCTGCAAGACCACGATATTGGTCATCATAGTCCAAGAAGGGATGCATCTGCTGGAGGCAGACCGACTCCCCGGAAAGATTTATCAGGAGAATCTGGATATTTGGCTTCTGGGAATTATGCCAAAGGTGGCCGAGAAGGATATACAGATGAATTTGGCCATCGGAAAGAGCATAGGTGGAATGTTTCTATGGATGCTGATCCATACATCAGGAACAGGGACATGGACACAGAATTTAATGATAGTCTTGCAGATAGGTATGGTGATATTGGTTGGGGGCAAGCTCGTTCTCGTGGCAATACTCGCTTCCCTTACCCAGATCGGCTATATCAAAATTCTGAAGCCGATGAACCTTATTTCTATGGTAAGTCAAGGTATGCTGTGAGACAGCCACGAGTACTTCCTCCACCTTCACTCTCTACTGTGCAGAGAACTTTTAGGGGTATGAATGATCACCCTGGTTCATCAAACGTTGTTGACAATGAAAGCCATCATCCTCATCCTCATCCTCGGCGAAGTGAATCTACAAGGCAGGCAGGCTATTTTGGTGGCCATCCATCTGAACTTGGTGCATCCCTGCAGGAGAATGCTCTCGCAGAAGACACAAAACTGAATAAAGATATGACTCCAAGATGTGATTCACAATCTTCTCTCTCTGTCACAAGCCCACCAAACTCTCCTCCTCATCTCTCTCATGATGAGTTGGATGAATCTGGGGATTCTCCTTCAGAATCTGTTGCGGCAGACGGTAAAAATGTAAGTCTCTCTGGATATGAATGCACTCTCTCAAACGATAATCCTGCAAAAGATGCCATGAAGACAGCTTCCAGCTCTCTCTCTGCCTTGGAGGATGAAGACTGGAATGTGGAAGATAATGGTGAATTGCAGCAGCAAGAAGAGTACGATGAGGATGAAGATGGTTATAGGGAAGAGGATGAAGTGCGTGAAGCAGATGATGAGAATCTCGACCTGAACCAAGAATTTGAGGATCTGCAACTAGGCGAGGGAGAATCATCTCACAATTTAGGGAACTTGGTTTTGGGCTTTGATGAGGGTGTTGAAGTTGCAATACCTAATGATGATTTTGAGAGGAACTCAAGGAATGAAGAAAGTGTATTTGATAGACCTGAAACCTCTGAAGGTGGATCTATAAATGGGGTTCAAGTTGATGAAAAATGCCTTCATCCTGTTCAAGGGTCTCCTGGGGCAAGTTTGGATAGCTCCTCTAACAGGGTCCAAGAAGCTGAAAAAATTATGCAAGAATCTGAGTTTAGACCGAGTACTGAACCTCACACTTCAGCAACGTCACATCTATTGGATGGTATCGATGCTTATTGTGGCCCTAGCCTATGTACTCAGCAAAATCTCTCATCTGTTGGCACCCCATCTTCTATTGGTCAGACTAGTGTGTCAAGTTTAACTTCTTCTAACCAACCTGATTTACCTGTTAAGCTTCAGTTTGGGCTATTTTCTGGTCCTTCTTTGATACCTTCTCCGGTACCAGCCATCCAAATTGGTTCCATTCAAATGCCTCTTCATCTTCATCCACCAGTTGGTCCATCCCTTACTCATGTACATCCATCGCAGCCCCCTATCTTCCAATTTGGTCAGCTCAGGTATTCATCTACTGTCTCACAAGGGATTCTGCCAATCACTGCTCAGTCAATGTCTTTTGGTCAGCCCAATGTGCAGGCTCATTACAGTACCAATCTAAACTCCGGAGGTTCTATGCCTCCCCATCCTTCTCAAGATGCTTCTACTTCTAGTCTGGTGAAAGTCAATGTTCAATCTCTTTCAGCAAATCAGAGACAAGGTTTTGTAGTGAGGCCTGGAGGACCTCACGACTGCATGCCAGTACAAGGAAGTGCAGAAAGCAATGCTCTTATGGCCAATATTGTGGGGATTGCTGGTGCTAATGATAGAAAGCTTGTCTCGGAGTTGGATATCCAAGTTGAAGCTAAGGGCTTGAATAATGCAGATAGGCATGTGCAGCCATCTAAGGAGAAGGGATCTGATGGCAACCCGTCCTCTGCACTGCCATCAATTCAGCTAGTTTCTAATGAGAGAAATTCTGCTGGGGGCAGGGCTCAAGGCCAAGCATACAGCAATAAGGGGAGAAGATTCACATATGCTGTAAAAAATTCTAGTTTGAGGTCATCTTTCCCAACTTCTGATGGTTCTCATCCTGAGTCAAGTAGATTTCAGAGACGACCTCGTCGGACAGTTCAGCGAACTGAATTTCGAATCCGCGAAAATTCAGATAGCAGACAATCATCAAGCACTGGTTTTTCTTATGACTCTGGTCATGGCGAGAAGTTAAATCACGGTGGGAGAGCTGCCACAGCGGTTCTGGCAAAAAGTGGCTCAAAGAGAGGATCCTTTTCTAGTAAGCTACAGAAGCAAAATGTGGAGTTAGATTCTAAGTCAGCAAATGTTGATTCTGAGGAGGTTGACTCTGGTATCAAGCCAAGCAAAGATGATGGCAGGGCATCACTGCACAAAAGTCAGAATATTTTACACACTGGCGAGGGAAATCTAAAAAGGAACATATCCAAGGAGGATGTTGATGCTCCATTGCAAAGTGGTGTTGTACGTGTTTTTATACAGCCTGGCATAGAAGCACCTAGTGATGAAGATGACTTTATAGAAGTCAGGTCTAAGAGGCAAATGCTGAATGATCGGCGAGAACAAAGAGAAAAAGAAATCAAGGCGAAATCCCGTGTTTCTAAGGTATTGCGACTTTACAAATGTTTATTTATACCATCTTGTGGTATTAATGTGATGTTATTTTTTTAACCTTTTTTTTATCATGTTCTCAGCCTCCACGGAAACCTCGGACAACCAGACAAAGTAGTGCAATTTCAACTAGCCCAAATAAAATCTCGGTATCTGTGGGTGGAGATATACCAAATAAGAGTAATTCTTCAGATATTATTGCTTCAGAGGCACAAGGATCTGCTTATAAGGACATGTCCAGTGGATTTACTGCGGTGGTGCCGCAGCCACTGGCTCCAATTGGAACGCCTGCAGGGAGCAATGGGTCTCAGCCTGAGAAACAATTTCATACAGCCAAGTACGTGTTCTCTAGTGGCAAAATATAGCTAAAGAACCTCTTGACCTTCTGAAATGCTTATGCATGTGGTGTTTGTTTACTTCTACAGGTCGCACCAAACGACCTCAGGTGGTGGTGTTTCTGCTGGCGGAGATGACCTAGAGCCAGGCTTGATGTTTGAGAGTAAGAAAAATGCAGAGAATGTTGCATCATCACCTCTTAACTCTTGGGGTAGTGGACAGATCAATCAACAGGTATTCCTTTTTGTCAGGTGTTGTTCCACTCAATAACTTTGATGTTTTATGTATCCGTGTTATAGCGCTTCCGGTCAGATCACTGTCATTTCTGTTGTTAATTGTATTCTGATCGAATGTGCAACAAAAAGTTTGATGCTGGATTTGCTAATTTGATTGTAAACAACTTAGTCCATTTGGGCACCTATACTCCAAAAGTTTCTGCTATTAGATTTTGCTTCCTTGTTTTTTCTTCTGCTATCACTTTATTGATTTTTTCCTTCTTGCAAACCCATAAGTGGAGTGGCTTTCTTTTCCAAATTATTGATATATTATCAAAAATACTTGGCTATTTTTCTCTTTGAAAGTTTTTATCATTGTTCTAGTCTTTTCCCCATATTTGAGCCAAAATTTCAACACAATATCTTTCTTGAACATCAGCTAGGTATTCTTATTTTATTACTGGATTTTGTTTTCCGCATTTTGATAAATGATACTGGGTATTCACATATTTAAATGCTTAGTTATTGGTGGTGCTATTGTTTGTTGTTCTTTTGTTTCTTAGATTGTTGACTATGAGATCTATTGTCTCTGTGGTTCATTAATCCTGTAATTGTTGGCTGAGAAATTTTCTGACTCACTTTGGCCTAGGTTATGGCCTTGTCACAGAGCCAACTTGAAGAGGCTATGAACCCCGCTAGGTTCGAAGCACCTGCAGCTTCTGTTGGAGCTCATGGTAATGCAGTTACTGAGCCCATCTTACCATCATCATCCATCTTGACAAAGGACAAGTCTTTTTCTTCTGCTGCAAGTCCAATTAACTCCCTGCTTGCTGGCGAGAAAATACAATTTGGTAACCCACCTTGTCATTTCACATATATGCATCTCTAAGTTATGATTATTTTATATGGATAATCTAATCCCCTTGCTTACCAGGTGCTGTCACATCCCCAACAGTCCTTCATACTAGTAGTCGTGCTGTTTCACATGGGATTGGAGCTCCAGGTTCTAATCGATCTGAAGTACAAATTTCTCGTAATATTTCTCCAGATGAAAGTGATTGTACCCTTTTCTTTGAGAAAGATAAACGTGCAAAGGATCCATGTCTAAATGTACAAGATTCTGAAGCTGAAGCAGAAGCAGCTGCTTCTGCTGTTGCTGTAGCAGCTATCAGCAGTGATGAGATTGTCGGGAATGGACTTGGCGCTGCTATTTCAGAAGCTAAAACTTTTGAAGGTACGAAATTTGCAGTGCCCCAATATCCTTTGTTTATCATCTGATGGTTTTCAGTTACCTGTATTAATCAGCCTGTGTTATGGCAGGTGATCAGCAATTGAGCAGCCAATCAAGGGCAGAAGAGTCTCTTAGCGTATCTCTTCCTGCTGATCTCAATGTTGAAACTCCTCCGATATCATTGTGGCCGCCCCTACCAAGTCCTCAGAATTCTTCGAGCCAAATCCTATCACATTTTCCTGGTGGCCCGCCGTCACATTTTCCTTTCTATGAGATGAATCCTGTGTTGGGTGGTCCTATTTTTGCCTTTGGTCCACATAAAGAGTCAGCTGGCTCTCAATCACAGTCGCAGAAAGTTACTGTATCTAGTTCAGGTCCACTCGGTGCTTGGCAACAATGCCATTCTACGTTGGACTCATTTTATGGTCATCCAGCAGGGTTTACTGGCCCTTTCATTAGCCCACCTGGAGGTATCCCTGGGGTTCAAGGTCCGCCACACATGGTGGTCTATAATCATTTTGCTCCAGTTGGACAGTATGGCCAAGTTGGATTGAGCTTTATGGGTACCACTTATTTACCTTCTGGAAAGCAGCCTGATTGGAAGCACACGCCCTCGTCCTCCGCTATGGGTATCACCGAGGCAGATATGAATAACGTAAATATGGCTGGTTCTCAGCGGAATTTATCGAATATGCCTGCTACCGTACAACACCTTGGCCCTGCTTCACCAATTATGCCCATAGCTTCTCCTCTGGCCATGTTTGATGTGTCTCCATTCCAGGTAAGGAATGCCATTCCATCATTTAATCATTTAATGCAATAAAAAGACGGCCTGTAGAATCTTTCACCCGATCATAGTGGAGTATACATGTCTATTTTAGTTGCTCACTTCTTTATCGATTTTGAAATAATTATAATTGTCTTCATTTCTTTCATCTAGCGTAGAACTTATTGATTAATTCTTAAGAATATGGACTCTGTAATGCCTAGATTTTTGTTATATGATCTATTAGTGCAAGCAGTTCTCTCATATAACATTTTACTTCGGTTTTGGTTTCAACTCAGTCTTCACCTGAAATGCCAGTCCAAGCTCGCTGGTCTCATGTCCCTGCATCGCCTCTTCATTCTGTTCCCATTTCTCACCCCTTGCAGCAGCAAGCTGAAGGCTCATTGCCTCCCAAATTCGGGCACAGTCATTCAGTTGATAAGTCGTTGAATACCAATAGGTTCTTGGAATCTCATCCTCCAGATGCCTCTGATGGTGCCCCCAGTTTTACTGTTGCGACAGATGCCAATGCAGCTCAGTTTCCTGTTGAAATTGGTCTTGGAGATTCATCCAAATCAGGGTCTATTGGTGTTTCTTCTCAGAGCCTGGCCAGTCAAAGCACCTCTGGATGTGCTAATGCAGATACTGGCAAAATTGATGCTCTCAGAAATGGCGTCAGCAACAGTAGTAAAGATCAAGGTGTCACAGGTTTCAAAACACAGAGCCAGCAGAAGAATGCCTCTGCTCAGCAGAATCAAACTGCAGGCTACAACTATCACAGGGGTGGTGGAATGTCTCAGAGAAATATGGCTGGAAATGACTGGTCCCATCGCAGAATGGGTTTCCATGGCAGAAATCAGTCTTTGGGTGCGGTTCCATCTACTAAGGTGAAACAAATATACGTGGCTAAGCAAACTCTTAGTGGGACAAAAACCAATGGATGAGCAAACCACATGGTTGTTTAGAGATCTTGATAGATAAGGAAGGATCTGTTATTGAGTATATGTCAGTGGGACACTCAAGCTAGTTTTGGTACCTTCTTGCATTTATGGCCTCCGAAAATAACTTAATTTGCACTTTAGGTAATTGGATGGTGATTATAGTGATCCTCTCAATTTTGTCCGTAATACGGATTTACTAAGTTGTGGTTTGGCTGCTGAGATTTGAAATTAAACCTTGTGCCCGGCTGTTATGTGCAAAATTTTCCTTTGGCTTCTATTCGTTGATTTAGTCCCTTAGTATTTGTTTACAGCAGAGCAAAAGGAACAAGGCTATTTGTTAACATTAGTTGAATGCTCTTGTTTTGCTGTATAGCCTGGAAAATGAAATGTTTGGAGCTTTTCTGAGTCACTTGTCACTGTTAAATGATAACTAAGTGGTTGGATGCCTGCTCATTAGATCAAAAGTACTTGAGTGCGGAATAACATGTGATTCGTGCAGGGTCCAAGAGTCCTTTTAGTGCTCTTTTGTTGCTGCAGTTTCTTTTGATAAATTGTCCTAAAGTTGCTCTATTAGATGTCGGTTACACTGTTTCAACTCTGCCAAGTGTTCTCAGGTGTTAAGTGAAAAATAATTTTTCTGCGTTTAAGAGCGCACCAAAGGTTATGTGGTTTTATGAGTTTTGAATGCCTGCAAGTAATGCAATCTATGATTGAGCATGTCATGTTTCTGTGTATGGTGAGTCTACTACTCGTCTCAATTTATGTGGCATACTTTTCTTATTAATCTATTTTAAACAGGACAACTCTTTTTTTCATATTTTGAAACAATTTAATTTTGGAATTTTCCTTTTTGTTTTTTATGATATGATTTATAATAACAGAAGTAGTCAGAGAATGTTTTATATCACAAATCATTAGTGTTCATTTCTTTTTCAAATTTTGTGTATAGTTAAACAGTTGATGAAAGGAATAAGTATTCAGTTAAATACATAAATTGAGAGCACCTAAGCTAACTCAGATCGAGTCATGCATAAGCTAGTTTAGACACTTTCATTACATATATCCGAATGACACAAGGTTTGCCTAAGTGAAGAACAAGATTACGTTACTTGTTTCTTTTCTACTTGGAAATAAAATGTGAAGTGCAGAAGAAAATATTTTTACGTGGAAAGCATCTGGCTCACAATGTGAAAAAAAAGCCACGACCTATACCTCAATAGGATTTGTTCCAAATTCACTAAGTGTAAGTGCATGACATTGCATAATACACGACTTGCACTTTTATACTGATGGAATTTCAGTTGATGATAAAGAAACATACTACAGTATATGTTAAGATTGAACCCTATCTTGTAGTAATGTGTGAGGTGAGGACAACTTCTTCCCTTTTATTTAGCTGGTGCAATATACATTTTGTCTATCATTAAAACTTCAAAACTGCATTATCTCCCATAAATATGAATGGAGCTAAATAAAAATCATGAGTTAAATAGATTTGTTATCAAGAAAAATAGACTTTGATATGATATGCCTTGCCAATTTACAAGTGAATAATGATCTAATAGTTTTTTTTTTGTTCTAGTTGAATTAGTTTATCATCTTAAAAAAAAGTAATTTTAATAGGGAAAATTCTAAAATTTGGATGAGTTAAATAGATTTATTATCAAGAAAAATAGACTTTAATATGATATGCCTTGCCAATTTACAAGTGAATAACGATTTAATAACTTTTTTCAAATATTCTTGGCAATTTATTTTTGAATAATTTTGGTGAAGTTTTCACTATGTCGTTTAGCCTCAGTTTTTCAAGAATATTTGGCTATTTTAAAAAATATAATTTATACCCCTAAATTCTAAAAATTATCCATAAATTTATGTTATCATTCTATCATGAACAAGCTTCGTTAAAAATAACCTTACAACATAATTGATAATAATAAAAAAATAATAAAATAGCATTATAAATAAAATACCTACATTAATCGTATACTCAAACTTGTCATTGATTCAATTAAAATTAATAGGGCAAATCATACAATTTGATGACCTTGGGAATTTGGACGAAAATAAATTATTGAAACCTTAACTTCCCAGTAGAATACGACCTACCAAAAAAAAGATATTTTTCAGATTAAGACAAAAACCATAAAGAAAAATTTAAGGATCAGAGTGACATATCCTGTGTGATAAATTTGACAAGTCCATCCTCTTCCAAAGTGGACCAAAAATCATCGCCATTATCCGTACTGCTTTCACCATTATTATTACTACTATTATTAATGTTGTTATTAGCAGCAGTAGCCATTGCTACTTCATCACCATTGATCGCATTTTGGTCTTTTTCATGTTCTTCCACTACCACCATTGGAGAATTGTTAACAGCATCATTAACTACATATTCCGAAATAGGAAAGTTTGTTTTAGCCTTTTCGCCTCTAAATTCAATCGCCTTTCTGTCATAAGCTCTAGCTGCATCCTCGGCAGTAACAAAAGTACCAAGCCAAAGTCTTTGGGCTTTGTGCGGATCGCGAATCTCTGCGGCCCATTTTCCCCATGGCCTTTGTCTCACTCCCCTAAATTCCTTCTTCGTATTCCTCCTCTTCCTTTTCTTCTTCCCATTCTCCAACTCCACATGATTAATATTCCTACGTGGCATTGAATTATTATCTGACGTGGCTGCATTTTGAACTTCCCACAAAAGCTGAGAAGCCTCTCCGTCCACCCGACCATCAGCGGCGGTGCCGGAAACAACATGTCGGAGAGCTGACACCATGTAATGAAATTCTTCTTCATAAGTCAGTTTGTGAGTACATTTATTGTCTTGATACAATCCATTCATTCTTTCTATATTAAGAAATTCTCCTGAAATGGATATGGTGTGGGCGTATATATATGGACCAGTATTAATAAATAGTATAAGTATTTCGTTTTGGGGTGAGCTGGGACACCTATAGTACACGAAGTTGACTTAATTGTAGGCCACGTAGTGAGCAACCCTTAGTACTTGACGTGGCTTATTTGCGGGAAAGCTGGTCCATGTGACTTTAAGGACAGTCAAACTGTCTTTTCCATTTGACAGCTAAGCATTCTTTTTTCTTAAAAAGAACATATAAAACTTGGAAACTGCTAGAAAGAATATGCAATCTTCTTATTATTAATATAAGATATACTCCCTCCTTTCAATATTAGATAGATATTTTACTAAAAATATATATTTATTTTTATTATTTGATTATTTTATTCCTATAATTAATATAAATTTTGAAAGTTAAACAAATTTTGAGCTTAATTTTGAAGGCTCAAAATTTCTTTTTCTAAGAAAGTACGTAATAATATGAATAAAGAGCACTCTATTAATAAATTAATCACCATATAAAATAAAATACACAAAATATTTGTGAGGTACTATTGAATCTTATATTTATTATATATATCCACTCACTCTTGTTCACTATATTAAAAATAAATATATATTTTTATGTTTAATTTAAAATTTTAAAAACAATTTATTATTTAATTTATAATTTATTTTTATTATTTAGTTAATTTATTATATCAGAAGTAATATAGTAAAATATTCATTCTATTTATGAACATGTCGAATAATTATTTTACGTCTAAGAGTTATATATATATGCTCTTACTAATTTGATGAAAGTATAAAAAAGTTATAGATATATCATAAAGATGTGTTTACGTTAACCTTTTCTTGTTCATAATTTTGAAGGAAATATAAATTATTTATTATATTATACATAACAAGTAGCAGTAGAAATATATAATGTATTTTGTTTTGGTTGGGTATAGGAGCGGCTAGCCATACGCATGCCACTTGTAGCCGGAATGTGATGAGGAGGACGCAGCTGCTGAACCCAAAGAAGTGTTCACGTAAATATGCATTTGACACCGCAACATTCTCGTATTCCTAGTATTACAACATGTAATCATCGAAGGTTCCAGAAGGACCATACTCATTATTGAAACTTCCTTTTTACCCACAATAGTGTTAAAAGTTTTGGAGTTTCCATTAAATATTATTCCCATCCTTGTTCTAATTTCAGGTATATTAAAAATAATTATCAATTTAAATAATTAAAAAAAATAATTATTTTTTTTAATTTTAATTTACTTTTTATATTTGTTATTTTAGAATTAATAAGTATATATATAGAGAGAGAGATAAAAGTTAAATTGTTTTTAAAGAAAATGTTAGTCAAAATATATTTTTAATTAATTTTTTCTTAAGAATTATATCAAACTTTATCATAACAACTAAAATAGAACGGAAAAAATAATAGTGCTTCATCTCTCTGTAGGCCACTTTTAGTTTTAATGTAGAACTAATGCTAATGGTATAGAATATAACCAATTAATATTTATAGTTCTCCCTGGTTCAAAAAAAAAAAAAAATTCAATTCATTACACATAATAGATCTAATTATGTCCAATAATAATTATACCTGCTGAAAAAGAATATGCTAGCTGAGGATTAAAACTTAATCATTAATGTCATTTGACATCAAATCATATGTTGTAGGCTTGTAGCTTTTGAAGGAAAGAAGGTTTTATCTTTCTTTTGTTTCAAATTAAATAACGTCATTCAAAATTATTCTTACTTTATTATATGAAAAATAGTTATTTCTCTTTTTTTTTAAATACTCAATTAAGATAAAATAGAAAAAATACTTCATATTTTTTAAAAATAAATAATTTTCTTTGAGGATATATTAAAGAGGACATTTTACTCATTTAATTTATATAATGTATAATAGATCATAATATGATTGCTTTATAAATTGCATTTGATTTTGATCAATACTGTTTTATAACGTTACACTTGATAACAGTTTTTCGATTCAATCAGTCTATTACAATTTTGTATGTAATATCTTATATTTTCTTTAAGATATTTAAATTATTTGCATTGAAGCATCACAGTCCAATCCAGTCAAACTTCAATTTTATTCTTCTTATGTGGACTAAAGGACAAGCAATTTTAATTGAAGTCAAAAAGTTCTTTTTTAATTTGGGTTGAGATTTGTCAAACTTCACACAAAATGATTGTGTGCTAGTTTTCAAAGATGGTCTGCATCATCAACAATATTTTTTCACTTTAGAAAGGGCCATATATAAAAGGCATAAAAATGTCACAATCCGTAGGTTTCTCTGAGGCACTTTATCCAAAAATTGAGGCCTTTGACTTTCTACGAGAAGTTGAGTCAATTTACTAGAAAAGTTTTTTATGTATTTTACTCATATTTAATTTATGTTTTAAAATATCTTCTGTTCAATCAAATATTAAAAATAAGACAAGTTCCTTTATTATATTGTTATAGTTAATTTTAAATAGCTAGTATACCAGTTTTTCTTAATAAAAATTCAAGCACGGTCTTTGTTGTTTGACTCTTTTCCTTTGTCATGAAAGTACTCTTTCATTTTAATTTAAATATCTTAATTCAATTGAACACATAATTTAGAAAAATAATTAAATTTTATAATTTTAAATTAAAAATAAATTAAATCCTGTAAATTTATAATTTTTAAATTTATTACAATATTAAAATTGAACAGTTTAGTAATAATGAAATGAAAAACTTAGTGGTAATAGAAAGAAGACACTCTTTTAAGAAGAGATATGATTACAACCTCAACACTTGAGTACATTACTTAAACAAGAGGATATTTCCATTCTCTCCACTCCTTACTTAATAGCCACTTCAAAGAAGAAAAAAAAAAGACAAACAACCCAAAGAAAAAAAAGAAAGATATATTTCAGATAAGATCAAAAAACATGATTAAGAGAAGAACATATCCCATACAGTTTTTCGTATCAGCCAAAAAAACCATAATTAAGAGAAATCAAAGGTTGAGAAGAACATATCCCTTGTCATAAGCCACTTGACAAGTCCATCATCTTCCAACGTCTCCCAAAAGTCGTCATCATCACCATTTTGCATAATACTATTATTATTTTCACCATTAAATGCCACGTCACCACCATTAAGAACTTGTACCAATTCTTTCTTTTCTTCCATTGCTACAGTTGGCGGCGATTTGTTAATCGCATCAGCTACAGCAGTATATTCCGAAATAGGAAAGTTTGTTTTAGCCTTTTCACCCCTAAATTCAATCGCTTTTTTATCATAAGCTCTAGCAGCATCCTCTGCGGTAACAAAAGTACCGAGCCAAACTCGTTGGGCCCGGTGCGGGTCGCGTATTTCTGCGGCCCATTTTCCCCATGGCCTTTGTCTCACTCCCCTATATTCCTTCTTCGTATTTCTCCTTCTCCTCTTCTTCCCCTTCTGCAACTCCACATTAATGCTCCTACGTGGCATGGAATTAGCTGAACCTCCACCAGCATTTTGAACTTCAAACAAAAGCTGAGCAGCTTCGCCGTCGGACGGACCATCGCCGGCGCCGGAGACAACATGTTGGAGAGCTGAGACCATGTAGTGAAGTTCTTGGTTTTGAGTGAGTTTGTGGGCGAGGGTATACATTATTGATTCTCTTGAAGTAGACAATCTTGACACTATCTATTCATTTGTTTCTAAATTTAGAAAGTTTGTTGTACTTGTAGTTAATTAATGATTTGACATGGATAAGTTGTGTGCCTTCTTATAGATTCTGTTTTGGGTATTTGGCTGGCGTGAGCTGGAACACTTGCTGCACACGAGGTTGACTCTTAAGTAGGCCACGTAATGAGCAAATCTGATTAATTGACGTGGCTATTTAAAAATTGGTCCATGTAAGAAGTCAAACTGTCTCTATACTTCACAGCAAAGCACCTTAATAGATCCTGTAGATACTAAAATAAATATCTTCCTAGGTTCCAGAAAGAACTTAGAACTTTCCGCTTCCTTCATTCCAAAAATTGAACTTTACATTTCTAAAAAAATTTAGAATAGTGTTTTTTAAGTACTACTCTCTATAGTCCATTAGGAAAAATATTGTAAACAAACATATATAAAAAACTACTTTTACTATTTCTAAATTATTTTTCTAAAAAATATAAATACGAAAAAAAACTCAAAATAATTTTATTACAATTTTAAAAACTTTACTTATTTTGAATAATGAAAAACTCTGAACAAATGCATTAATTCTGACTAGAGGGAGTTGTAAATGGATTTTAAATAATTTAAATACTCCTAATACTTTCTCCGTCCCATTTTATGTGTCATGCTTTCTTTTTTGGTTCGTTCCAAAAAAAATGTCACCTTACGAAACAATTTACCTTTAAAATTTTCTTTTTACTCTTAATGAAATTATTCTCAACCACACAAATATCTAATAATTATTTTAGACCATAAATTTTTTTTTTCTTAAACACTATACTAAATCAATAGATATCAAATAACAGAAACTCTATACTTGAATACTGGATTTTGTTTTGATTAGCTGTTTAAGCTGCTGAATCACAAATTGTATGCACACGCAGTGAGCCTAGGTTTATGCCATTTGTGCCTCCATCTGACGGCGCTGCTGGGCCACGTAAACGTAACACTGAGGAAGTTCAGTCCGCCCTGCTGAGTCGACGTGGCTCTTCCATATAACTCTGTGTAATTTTTTGTAGGCAAATATGCTTTTGGCACCGCAAACATTCTCGTTTTTCGGAATTACAACATGTTATCCTC
>JBCEWC010008244.1:0-20252 GCA_038996855.1 Solanum aculeatissimum | reverse complement strand
TTACCCATATTTTATATGGATGGATTGTGATCCAATCCATTTTAGCTCAATCCATATTCAATCCATCCAAATCCAATTCAATCCACCCATTTGCTACCTCTAGTTCCAACCATTCGAAAAAGTCATAATCATTCAAAAAGTAACAACCCTTCGCAAAAGTCACAATTCTTCGAAAAAGTCACAACTCCTTGAAAAAGTCACAACCTTTTAAAAAAATCCTTCGAAAAAGTCACAATCCTTAAAAAATGTCACAACCCTTCAGAAAAGTCATAACCCTTCGAAAACGTCATAACTCTTTGAAAAATTCACAACTCCTTGAAAAAGTCACAACTCCTTGAAAAAGTCACAATTCATAACATTTCAAAAAAGTCACAACTTTTTTAAAAAGTCATAATCCTTCGATGTTAAAAATTATCCTCTTTTAAAATATATTAAATTGATCTTTAAGTTGGGATATTATAGTAATCTCTTTAGAAAAGTCAACAACCATTCGAAAAAGTCGCAACCCTTTGGAAAAGTCAAAAACCTTCGAAAAAGGCACAACTCTTCAAAAAAGTCACAATTCCTTAAAAAAGTGACAATCGTTTGAAAAAGTCACAATCCTTCAATATGAAAAATTATCTATTTTTAATATAATATAATATAAAAAATAAATATAATATAAAATATAAAAAATATATTAAATTGATTTTTAAGTTGGAGGTATTATAGTAATTTAATATCCAAGTTAGGGAGTTCAAACACTATTGACAAACCAATTATATCAAGAAATAATGTTGTAATCCAAAAATATTATTGAAGATAACTAAAACTTTGGGAATATTACATTAATAGAAGTTGTTGAGATAAATTAATAATGCTAAATTTTCTATATAGAAGAATTTAATAACTTTAGAGTATTTTATTAGTTTTAATATTAAGATTTATAAACTTAATTAGATTATTTATGATCGCGAAGTGCGGGCTAATTACCTAGTATACATATATACGTGTATTTTTAAATTTTCGTTAGGTATTTGTATTATCGATTTCATTCATTCATTTTTTCTATTATCTTTTTTTTTTCTTAAAATCAAAATTAAATTATGTGAGTGTTCTAACAAAATAAAGTTCCTTTTATTATCTGTATGTTAGAAACAAAAATTATATTTTTTCCAAACAAAATTTGAATCTAGAGAGATCAAAGGAGGACCAAAATAACCAGAGAAAATAAAGACCAAAAGAAAAACGTTATTTGTGGACAACAAGAAAATTTGAATGGCTATAACCTTTGCAACTTCCAATATAAATAGACCAAACAAAATATGAAAACATCAATAAACATTATATGTTCTAATAAGGTTGTTCCTTTTTTTTCCCTCTCAGGTTCTCTTTTTGGTCTTTCGATTCAATAGAAACCAAGTTTTAAAGAATCGAAACACCAGAAGAAACACGGGAGAAGTAAAAAAGGATATGAATAATAAGTTGTTTTTGCTTGCTGTTCTACTAGCAATCACTTGTAGCATCTCGGTGAATGGAGAGGATCCTTATCTATTCTATGAATGGAAAGTTACTTATGGCACCCTTTCTCCTCTTGGCGTGCCCCAAAAAGTCATTTTAATCAACGGTCAATTCCCCGGACCCAGAATTAATGGCACATCCAACAATAACATTGTTGTCAATGTGTTTAACCAGTTAGATGAACCACTCCTTTTCACATGGAATGGAATCCAACAAAGGAAGAACTCGTGGCAAGAAGGAACCCTCGGTAACAATTGTCCAATCCTCCCTGGAACTAATTATACCTATCGTTTCCAGGTCAAGGATCAAATCGGTAGCTACTTCTACTACCCTACCACCAGCTTGCACCGTGCTGCTGGTGGTTTTGGTGGCATTAGTGTCATAAGTCGCCTGTTGATTCCTGTCCCATTTGATAAACCTGAGGATGATTACATGGTCTTTGTGGGCGATTGGTACACCAAGAGCCATACTGAATTGAAGAGGTTGTTGGATAGTGGACGCTCTCTTGGAAGGCCACAAGGCGTGCTTATCAATGGGAAAAACGGAAAAGGTGATGGAAAGGATGAGCCAATGTACACTTTGACCCCTGGAAAGACATACAGGTTCAGGTTTTGCAATGTTGGCTTGAAGGATTCTATCAATGTTAGGTTCCAAGGACACACAATGAGAGTTGTGGAGATTGAAGGTTCACACACCGTCCAAAATGTGTACGAATCCCTAGACATCCACTTGGGGCAATGTTTGTCCGTTTTGGTAACTGCTAATCAGGAACCAAAGGACTATTACCTCGTGGCTTCCACAAGGTTCACTAAGGAGCCACACGTGTCCACTGCCACTATCCGTTATGCCAACGGCAAGGGCCCCGCCTCACCTCAGTTGCCTAAGGCACCTGAAGGGTGGGCATGGTCCCTCAACCAATTCCGCTCATTCCGCTGGAACTTGACAGCTAGTGCAGCTAGACCCAACCCTCAGGGATCTTACCACTACGGACAAATCAACATCACCAGAACCATCAAGCTAGTGACCTCAGCTGGTAAAGTTGACGGTAAGCTCCGTTATGCCTTGAACGGCCTGTCCCATGTCGACCCTGCTACACCACTCAAGTTGGCAGAGCATTTTGGTGCAGCGGACAAGGTGTTCAAGTATAATTTGATCAAGGATGATTATACACCAAGTGCAGACAAAATCACACTTGCACCTAATGTGATCAATGCTACTTTCCGCAACTTTATTGAGGTCATTATTGAGAACCATGGAAAGAATGTGCAATCTTGGCATTTGGCTGGATACTCATTCTTTGCTGTTGGGTAAGTATCTTCTAACAGTTCATCAAATTCATAATTATATGACCAAACTTCTTATCATCGGTGGCGGAATCAGAAATTTACAAATAGAGGGATTCATAAAATCACTCTAGAATGCCACTTTGGGATTCAAACATGTGACCTAAAACGGTTTTTGAACCCCATTCCCTTCGACTGAAATAAGTTTATTATCATGTTTATTCGCGTCATAACAAGTGTTATAAATATTTTTTACACTGTCGATGCAGAATTGAGCCAGGGAGATGGACCCCAGAGAAGAGAAAGAACTACAACTTGCTTGATGCAATTAGTAAGAACACAATCCAAGTTTACCCAAAGTCCTTTGCAGCCATAATGCTTACATTTGACAATGCTGGATTATGGAATTTGAGGTCTACCTCATTGGAGAGAAGTTATTTGGGACATCAATTATATATTAGTGTCCATTCCCCAAATAAATCACTTCAAGATGAGTATCACATGCCTGAAAATGAGCTCTTGTGTGGCATTGTTAAGGATATACCTAAGCCTACCCCTCACCATAATGCTTAAATTCTTAAAAATATATATATTATTATTATTTTAGCAAAGAGGAGATGGGAAAAAAGGAGGCCAAGCTTTTTGATCAAGCGGAACAGAAGTGTTTTTGTAATTTTTTATTTTTTAAAACAAAAAGTAGTCTTGATTAGTGAATGTACTAATTGTTTTCTTAATACGTTCACGTATAAATAAAAAATTGAGAGAATTTTTTCTTAATATTTCGTAGGTGCATTTTTCATTTTCTCTTCTTTCTTTGTAAACGTTGAATCAGATAGTGGTGATTGATTATTGCGATAACGATAAATATAACGACTATGAAACTACTCATAGTGATAGCTTTAAATAATAGTGGAACGTAGTGACCAATAGTAGCAATCAACGATATATAGTGTTTGTAGATAGTAGTGATTGATTGTCGTGGTAATGATGATGGATAGTGATGAATATAACGACAATGAGACTACCTATAGTGATAGCGGTGGTGATGGTGCGGTTGGATGAATGGTAGTAATGATGATGGATAGTGATGAATATAACGACGATGAGACTATCTATAGTGATAGCCGTAGTGGTGGTGTGGTTGGATCAAGATAGTGATTGTGAAGGGTAGTACTTCCTCCGTCCTAAATTAATTGAATTTTTTAGGCATTTTTCAATGTTCAAAATATTTGAATTGTTCAAAGTTCAAAGTGAATGTTTGGAATGTTTTCCATATTTGCCCTTTTTATTTACTGAACTTTATATTTTCTAGGAGATAAACTATACTACATGTTTATGAGTTTACAAAGGGCAATAGTGAAAAATATGGTATAAACTTTGTATAATATGTGTGCATTATCTCACAAATTCAATTAAAATGGGACAGAGGGAGTAATTAATAATGGTACGTGACAACGATAGTGTTAACCTTCTTTAATAATGGTAAGCGACAACAATAGTGTTAACCTTCTTTAATAATGGTAAGCGACAACAATAGTGTTAACCTTCTTTGTTATAGATCTTTTATCATTCAAATACATGTATACATATATATGTGTATTTATGAATTTTCGCTACGTATTTGTATTATCGATTTCATTTTTTTTTTCAATTATTATTTTGCTTAAAATCAAAATTAAATTACGTGAGTGTTTTAGTAAAATTTTAAAAAAAATATTATCTTTGTTAGAACAAAAATTGTGTTTTTCCAAACAAAGAGAAATTAAAGGAGGACCAAACAATCCAAAAAAATAAAGACCCAAAGAAAAACGTTATTTACGGACAAGAAGAAAATTTGAATGGCTATAACCTTTGTAACTTCTAATATAAATAGACCAAACTCAATATGAAAACATCAATGTACATCATGTTCTGATAAGGTTGTTCCTTTTATTTTTTCCCTCTCAAGTTCTCTTTTAGGTTTTTTCGATTCGATAGAAACAAAGTTTTAAAGAATCGAAACACCATAAGAAACACGAGAGAAGAAGTACATCAAAGAATTTTTTTAAAAAAATGAATAGTAAGTTGTTTGTGCTAGCTGTTCTACTTGCAATCACCTGCAACATCTTGGTGAATGGAGAGGATCCTTATGTGTTCTATGAATGGAAAGTTACTTATGGCACCCTTTCTCCTCTTGGCGTGCCCCAGAAAGTCATTTTGATCAACGGTCAATTCCCCGGACCCAGAATTAATGGCACATCCAACAACAACATTGTTGTCAATGTGTTTAACCAGTTGGATGAACCACTCCTTTTCACATGGAATGGAATCCAACAAAGGAAGAACTCGTGGCAAGAAGGAACCCTCGGTAACAATTGTCCAATCCTCCCTGGAACTAATTATACCTATCGTTTCCAGGTCAAGGATCAAATCGGTAGCTACTTCTACTACCCTACCACCAGCTTGCACCGTGCTGCTGGTGGTTTTGGTGGCATTAGTGTCATAAGTCGCCTGTTGATTCCTGTCCCATTTGATAAACCTGAGGATGATTACATGGTCTTTGTGGGCGATTGGTACACCAAGAGCCATACTGAATTGAAGAGGTTGTTGGATAGTGGACGCTCTCTTGGAAGGCCACAAGGCGTGCTTATCAATGGGAAAAACGGAAAAGGTGATGGAAAGGATGAGCCAATGTACACTTTGACCCCTGGAAAGACATACAGGTTCAGGTTTTGCAATGTTGGCTTGAAGGATTCTATCAATGTTAGGTTCCAAGGACACACAATGAGAGTTGTGGAGATTGAAGGTTCACACACCGTCCAAAATGTGTACGAATCCCTAGACATCCACTTGGGGCAATGTTTGTCCGTTTTGGTAACTGCTAATCAGGAACCAAAGGACTATTACCTCGTGGCTTCCACAAGGTTCACTAAGGAGCCACACGTGTCCACTGCCACTATCCGTTATGCCAACGGCAAGGGCCCCGCCTCACCTCAGTTGCCTAAGGCACCTGAAGGGTGGGCATGGTCCCTCAACCAATTCCGCTCATTCCGCTGGAACTTGACAGCTAGTGCAGCTAGACCCAACCCTCAGGGATCTTACCACTACGGACAAATCAACATCACCAGAACCATCAAGCTAGTGACCTCAGCTGGTAAAGTTGACGGTAAGCTCCGTTATGCCTTGAACGGCCTGTCCCATGTCGACCCTGCTACACCACTCAAGTTGGCAGAGCATTTTGGTGCAGCGGACAAGGTGTTCAAGTATAATTTGATCAAGGATGATTATACACCAAGTGCAGACAAAATCACACTTGCACCTAATGTGATCAATGCTACTTTCCGCAACTTTATTGAGGTCATTATTGAGAACCATGGAAAGAATGTGCAATCTTGGCATTTGGCTGGATACTCATTCTTTGCTGTTGGGTAAGTATCTTCTAACATTCTTCTTATAGTCTACAACGGAATCACAATAAACGTTATAAATATTTTTTACACTGTCGATGCAGAATTGAACCAGGGAAGTGGACTCCAGAGAAGAGAAAGAACTACAACTTGCTTGATGCAATTAGCAGGAACACAATCCAAGTTTACCCAAAATCCTTTGCAGCCATAATGCTTACCTTTGACAATGCTGGATTATGGAATTTGAGGTCTACTTCATTGGAGAGAAGTTATTTGGGACATCAATTATATATTAGTGTCCATTCTCCAAATAAATCACTTCAAGATGAGTATCACATGCCTGCAGATCATCTCTTGTGTGGCATTGTTAAGGATATGCCTAAGCCTATTCCTCACAATAATGCTTAAATTCTAAAAATGTATTTCTTTTCTTGAAAAAAAATATTATTTTGTGAATTTTTGAGAAAAAAAAAAGTAATGAAAAGATCAACCAGGAAAAGGGGCAAGTTTTTTTCATCAAGTGGAACAGAAGTGCTTTTTTTTTTCTTCTTTTTTATGTGTGTTTTTAATTTATTTTATTTTTGATAATATAAAAATTAGTCTTTGATATTAATTGTTTGCGATTCGACTATCTATTAGCTTTAATTAATAGTAGCGATTTGCGATATATTCTGATGAATATAATGACAATGAAGATGATAGCGGTGGTGGTGGTGCAGTTGGATCAAGATGGTGGTTGTGAAGGGTAGTAATTAATAATGATAAGTGACATCGATAGTGTTGATTATGGAGCGGCAATGGATAGTGTTGATTATTTCAATTAATATTTGTCTACCTACTCCGAAAAAGTTAAAATTATAATTTGAATGATAAGATTGAGAAATTATAGTTCCAACTGAATCATTGACAAGTTTGAGTATGAAATTAATGTATTGATCTTGTCCATATTATTATTTTGTTGTTGTTTGATTTTTATCGATGTCAGTTTTTAACTAAAGATGTTCATTACAGAAAATATAATACAAACTTATTTTAATAATTTTTAGAACTTACAGGTACAAATTATTTTTAAAAAAATAATCAAATATTCTTGAGAAAATTTGAAGCCTAATGGATGGTAAAACTTCATCAAAACTAGCCAAGAATATCTGACAAGAATAATTTGTCAAGAATATTTAAAAATTTGGAGCCAAACGCTAGCTTAATGATTAAGATTTATAACAAAGAACGTACAATATACATGAGATATGCATTTTTTGACACACAATAGTATACAATTTTTTTTATATAATTAACTAGTGAATATAATTGTTTTTAACTGACCAACCAATCTATTCCCAAGAAAGAAAACTTTAAATATCTTGGGTCCATCATCTAGCGTACTGGCGATATTGACGATTATGTCACATCGTATTGAGGTTGCATGAACGAAATGAAGGTTTTCCTCTGAAGTATTGTGTGATAAGAAGATATCATCTAAACTTAAAGATAAGTTTTACAAAATGTTAGTTAGACCATCTTTGCTATATGGGGTGGAGTGCTGGTCAATCAAAAAATCACATGTTCAGAAGATGCAGGTTGCGGAGATGAGGATGTTGAGATGGATGTGTGAATATTACCAAAGGGGATAAGATTAGGAATGAGATCATTCAGGAGAAGTTAGAGGTGACATATGTGGCAGACAAAATGAGAGAAGCGAGAATGTGATGGTTTGGGCATGTGCATGGAAGAAGTGTTGACGCTTCGATTAGGAGGTGCGAGAGGTTGGATTTAGGAGTTACGCGAAGGGGTAGAGGTAGACTGAAAAGTATTGGGGGGAGGTGATTAGATAGAATATGGTGCAACTTCGTATCACCGAGGACATGACCTTAGATAGAAAGAAATGGAGGTCACATATTAGGATAAAAGGTTAGTCGGCTAGTAAGGATAGGATGATATCTGACTGTGTGATTTAGTAGGTTAGTAGAGGTAGTCGTGTCTTTATATATTGTGTTGTTATTGTCCGTCATTTATTTTGTTACTTTTATTGTCTTCATAGATTATCATTTACTATTCACCGTAGCCATTCGTTTCATATTTAGTATTTTCTACTTTTGGAGATGAAGGTCTTTCAAAAACAACCTTTCTATCTCCGTAAGGTACTGATAAGGTTAACATAGTACATTTTACCCTCCCAAACCTCACTTGTGAAATTGCACTGGATATGTTGTTATTGTTGTTTAACCGACCGACCAAATGTATAACCCACCCATAAATAATTACACTAAGAACAAGAGGTGTGGAAGGATATTTGCTCATAAATTTTCAAAGATTGAAGCCTTGGAGGCAAGGTACAACAGAGGGAAAAAAAATAAATGAAAGGGAAAAAACCCCTTGAAATTATTCCTATTACAAGACCATAGAACAACAATAATATAACAATATCCAGTAAAAATCCTTGGGATTAAATGAGTTTTGTTGCCTAATTTCAGATATCTTTGAAGATGGAAAACAAATCACCATTGATGTAGTCGTTATCGACGAGGCTGACCAAGAAGTAACTGTTCTGAACCTGTAACGAAAAAACAAAAGAGACAATATTTAAACGCAAGTACAAGAGCAACTGCATAACACAAAGGCGTTCGGACAGTATTAGGTTGAAGTTGAAAAAGTTGAGTATGTGAAATGAAGTTGGAAAAAAACACATACTTGTTCAAGCAATTTTCTTGATGGATCAGTCTCTGGGTATAACTGAGCCCATCCTCTTGACCAGATTTCAAATGCTTCATCCTTCCATATCATGAAGCTGGCGGGATCAACAACAGTTGGTTGTATAATTTCCTTAGCTGGGAAAACTCCCCATGTCACAGCGTTGATGTCAGTTTGGTTGACGTTGGAGATCCACTTTCCTTCCTTGTTTACAGCCATGTAAGTTAGGTAAGAGAAGGACTTGCATTTCTCAACAAGAGCGTTCAACTTCTCCTGAGAGCAGAAGAACTCCAAGTAAGCCTTTTGGTAAACATATCCGCCAGGGCCACCCCATCCTGCAGAAAAAGGTCAATAAGCCGGTCAGTTAAAAGGCTGCTGTAATAGGGAAAAAGAAAAAGAAATATAAAAGCTTCATTTGAAAGTAAAAGAAGAAAAACGATTGCTCTTGTGTGAAGCAGGAAGGCTAAGGAACCAAAAACTTACCAACAGAAGGAGAGTCGGACTTCTCAGCATTAACTGCTGGTTGGCTGTTAATAGTCAGGAAACCTTTAGTGTTGACGTGACCCAACTTTTCGTTTATGATCTTTGTCTCTGGCTGAAGACCATCCAATTCAGACCAAGGGCAGCTTCTCAGCTTTCCAAGACAGTAGTCCTTAAATCTCTGATGTGACAATTCTGTTAGTACCAAGTCTTCGGAACCATTCTTTGGTTATGACAAGAAATGAACTGCAGCTGAAAATCATACCTCGTAGATATCTTCCACGCTATTCAAAGCCACAGCCCATTCCTCTTGAAGCTTCTTATCTCTTGAGCGTGCACGCATGAACTGTAGAGGTCCAAAAGAAGCTATGTCACAGATAACAAATGTACCAAAAGTCCAAATCAAACAACCCTTCAGATTTTTATTCGTAAATAAAAACAGAACAAGTTGCAATTACCTGATAGTCCGTAAGTGCTCCATATGATGGATTTTGAGCATTGCTCCATCTACCATGTGGGTACTCATCCCAACCTATGGTCCTTGAGATGTAGCTCTTTGGACGATTCGCCCTACAATCATCGACACAGAGCAAATTACAACAACAACTAATCCGGTGTAATCCCACAAGCGGGGATTGGGGAGGGTAGTGTGTAGGCAGACCTTACCCCTACCTTTGTGGGGGTAGAGAGGCCATTTCTGATAGACCCTCAGCTCAAAAAAAGTAAAGGAAAGCAATTCAGAGTAATTTTGGACACAGAAAATACAAAAGTGAAAAAAACATGGCAAATAATAAGGAAAACACTGCATAGCATGCTGAAAGAAAGGAACAGTAACAACATCTAAATAATATGATAACCGAAGTATAACAATGAAAGGACTAACAACATGAATTCACATCTCTATGTACCAGAATATAGGACGAACATCCTCCTTAACACGGAAAACATTCGCAGGACGTCTCCAAGGCAATGGCCTAGAAATTTTGGACTCTTCGATTAATCCAAGATTCTGCATATCCAAGACATCTCACAATTTTAAGATGAATTCTTGCCTATATTATAGATCATGATTGTTTCATAAATTTCGAAGTAGAAAGTTCAAAGGTAAGAGAATATACCATCAAAATGGCCAATGCTGATTTCTCCATGTTCAATGTATAAAGATGCACGGTCTTAATGCCACTGGCTAAAATCTTTTTGCACATTTCAGTTCCAAGGTGAATTCCATAGGCTTTGACAGCCTCTTCGTTGTCCTTAATAGGTTCCAACGCAGCCATTATCTCTTCTGGAATCTACAACACAATAAAAGAAAACTGAGTCAGGAACTGCTAATCATCCTTTAAGCATCAAACATGAACAACTTATGTCTTAATCAGCAACATCGTTACTGAATGTAACACATAAAAACGAGTAAAGAAAGCATGACACTGTAGGCACGGAATCAAAATGCGAACAACTGCATTAACATATTTAATAAATAAGAAAGATCAAGAAGAATTTCTTTTGACCGTACATATGGAATGATGTGGTACATGCAGCATGATTGAGGAGGACTAAGCACGCATACACAACACTGAGAGAGTGTAACGTTAAGGCTGAAGGTAAAAGGAACTAACTTTATGGTACTCAACTGAACTTCGGGCAATATAACATACCAATAATTTTGGGGTCACCATGCATACCAATAAGAGTGAAGCGATACGCCAGCACACATACTAACATACAAGTAAATATAGAGGTATAAATTCTGTATTCCAAAATATGGGGATACCTTAGTCTTGCAAAATCCAGTCATACGCAAGAAGCCCTTATAATTGTTAATGGGCATGATACCCGGGACGATGGGGCAGTTAATTCCAATTTGGCGGCAATCATTGACAAATTTGAGGAAAATATCAGTATCGTAGAAGAGTTGAGTTATGATAAGATCAGCTCCAGCATCAACCTATAGAATACAGGTAAACATAAGCACCACAAACTCAAGATTAATACAACAAACATCACATTCATCATATGAAAAACGTAATGCTGGGAATTGACTACCTTCTTTTTAAGGTAAGCCAGGTCATTATCATATATCTCTTTTGTAGCTATTCCATTAGCAGGAATAACATCAGGATGTGCCTCTGACGAAGAATCAAATTAGTATTCAGTAACAGCACACAAACAACAGAAAAAAGAGAATGTGTTTCTGCTTCAAAAACTAATGTGGAATAAGTAAATCATGGTCCATATTTGTCCAAATAAATAATGTAAAGCCCGAGAGAGTAGTAGCCACCAACCTGGATAGCCTGCAACAGTTATCCCAAAGTAATCCCCATATTTGGCACGCATATGCTTCACCTAATACCAAAAAAGGAAATCAATTAATACTAATACAAATATTGCACCAGCCATAACATAATCTCTAAATACTTAAAACTTTTACATAATGTGGTATCAGGCAAGCAACTGGTCCTGAGTTCAGATCTCATCGACACCGAGAAAGCTAAAAATATTTCGATAAGTTGGGTCCATAAATCAGGCCAACACGTGAAGGGACATATTGAGACATAGTATGATTAAGTAATTAAAAGTGTGTTATATCTAACTACTACCACAAGTATTGCACCAAACATAAATGTTTTAACCAAGTAAACAATGCCATACTTGCCTGCACCAGCATAACATAAATTTCTAAAAGCTTAAATATTTACACAAGGTGGTCGCACAATAAAACGTGGTATCAAAGCAAGCAACTTGTGTTTGAGTTCAAATCTCATCGCCACCCATAAAGCAAAACATATTGCCATAAGATGGGTCAACAAAACAAGCCAACACATAACCTGACATGTTGAGACATACTATAATTAAGTAACTGAAAATGTGTTCTCTGAACTACTACCACAAATATTGCACCAGCCATAACATAATGTCTAAAAGCTTAACTTTTTAAACGAGGTGGTCACACAATGTAACAAGGTACCAGAGCAAGCAACTTGTTTGGAGTTCAAATCTCATCGCCACAAAAAAACCAAAAGTTTGGGGTCCGAGAATCAGGCCAACATGTGAAGGGGTGCATTGAGACATAATACAATTAAGTAATTAAAGTGTGCTTTCTCTAGCTACTATCACAAATCTCACATCAACCATAACATAATGTCTAAAAGCTAAATCTTTTACACAAGGAGGTCCTCAATTCAACCTGGTATCAAAGCAAGCAGCTGATCTTGAGTTCAAATCTCATCGCCACCCAAAACAAAAACATTTGGATAAATTGAGCTCGAGAATCAGGCCAATACATCAAGGAACATATTGAAACATAACATGATTGAGTAACTACAAATGTGTTTAGGTTGAGAGCTCAACAGGAACATGTCTTAGATAAGGTGACAATGTAAAAAATCATGCCAACTTTAGGTGACTCCTATGCATTCAGTCCAAATGAGATGGTCACACAATTCAACCAATTACGATATCATAATGGACAAAACAAGATCCAAGATCAAGCAAAACAAAAAAGCAGAGTTACTAATTTACCAGATCCAGAGCACAAGCAAATCCACCTTCAACCTGAACAAACTTATCCTGACCATGAGGAGGATCACCACGAAGAGCAAGAACATTCTGAATACCATTAGCCTTAATAGTATCAAGAGCATGATCAATCTTCTCAACAGGCATATTTGTACATGTCAAATGCATCATAGATTCAACACACACCATATTCTGCATCCTATTAACAATCTCAAGTGTCAGATCTGCTGTTGAACCACCAGCACCCCATGTTATATCACAAAAAGATGGGCTATGAGCAACCATCCTTTCCATTCTTTCGAACAGATTTTCAACCCCATCATCTGTCTTGGGTGGGAAAAATTCGAAGGAAAATATCACTTTGTCAGTCTTGGCTGCTTCCTGAATCTTCTCAATTACCTTCATTTTCTTGAAAAAATTGAAAATGGGGGTGTTGGATTAGTGAAAATTAGTGTTCAAAATTCAAGCTTTGGCAAGAATCTTGAAAAAAGATTGAAGCTTTTTTATAGTAAAAGCAGCTGGGAGGCAATTGGTACAGAGGGGGCAAGTTGAGAAGTGAGGTTAACAGGATATAAGTAGAAAAAATTGAAGAAAAAAAAAAGTTGGTGAGTGGTGGTGGGGTACCACTATAAAGGGATTGTTTGGTAAGCCAAATTAGGTTATTAATTTAGCGATTTCGATTTGATTTTTGATTTTATTTTGCATATTGAGTTTAGTTTCATATTTTTATTTTTGACGTTTTCGAACCTTCTATTATTCTACAAAGGGTTAGTGTTTGTTTTTTAATATTAGATGTAATCTGTCAACTTAAGTGCAGTGCATGATTCATTTGGTTTTTCACTTTGTTTCTAAGTGATTTCAATGATTTTCTTTTATTTGAAATCTTGACGATGAATTGATAAATCAATATCTTAATGTTTTTATAACAATTTAGCATATCTTCAAATTGATAACCGATAAAGTATAAATAGAACTAAACTGACTGATATATAGTCCTACGACAATAAGGTTATGTACCACAGAATAAATTTGAGATTAGTTTTATACTGGTATAAATTTACTCCAAAATAAAGGATAAATTTATTCGATCAACGAAACAATATAAATTTAATTTACAAATATTATATCTTATTTCATTAAATTTGACATTATCTTATAAATAAATTTAAAAAATTATAATAATCACAAGATAATTTACTTTGCATCCTAACTACCCCTACCAATAACAAGAAGACCAACTAGCACATCAATCCAACAACCCCCATGGGATAAAAGTTACAAATAGCCATTTTTGTAATTGAAATATATTTTTTTATGTTTCAATTTATACCAAAGTATTTAATTAGACACAAAATTTGATGAAAAAAAAAGAATTTCAAAATTTATAATCTTAAATAAGTTATAGAGGTGCGAAAATGATAGTGCATACACGGATATTATTACTATATCGTGAAAATATAAAAGTTGTTTTCGAATGATCTTTTACTCAAATGCAATAAATCAAAGTAAATAAGAAGAAAATGATAAAGGAAACATAGCAATTCATAAGGAAAACGATGCAAAGCCTACAAGAAATAAGCAATAACAATAAAATAATGTGATAATCGAGACAACAAGAAATTACATATGATGATAGATCTCAAAAATAAGATCTACAAGAATACGACTAATACTACGACGGACACCAACAAGCCTAAACCTTCAAAAAGCAAGATAACATTTCACTAGTTACTTACTTTTCATCCTAATACATGACCTCCAATAAATTTAATATCTAAAGTCATGTCCACGATAATATGAATTGTGATTTGCATCATATCTTGCATAATCATCTTTTTCAGATATATTTCGACGTTCCTCTTCCTTTACCCATACCTCGTACCTCCTATATCTAACCCCTCGCAATACATGATCGAAAAATAATAAATAGCAAGACAATCATCTCTTCCAAATATATTTGGACGTTCCTCTACCTTTTCCCGTACCTTGTACCTCCTATATCCAATTCCTCGCAATACATGATCGAAAAATGATAAATAAACCTATTTTTAATATTTTCCTTTTCATCTTTTTCTACTAATTAATTTGGGACCCTACTCAACAACCAAGTTGCACCAACCACCTCCATATCGACTTTTTTTTTTATTCTTTATTATAAAAATGTGTGCACATGATTCAATAATTGATTAAAAATTTTCCTATAAAATATCAAAAATTGCTTGATTTGCTTTGTGTTAAATTTAGATATTTTATCATAAGATTAAAAATTCACTTCATTAAAATATATATATATATATATATATATATATACTTAAAGAATTTTATGTTGAATAAATTCTTAATATTTTCTAGGCAAGAGAGATTGCCTAAAATTAGGTGGTTTAAGAATTTATTTCCCTTATTAACAATTAAAAAATATTAGAATATTTATTCACCATATTCTTTTTAAAATTTCTTTTCTTTATTTAATAATTTCCCAAAAAAGATTTTTTTTTCTTATTTTTTATTATTTATTTATTTATTTTGTCGGTGATAGCTGTGATTCTCCTTCAAAAATAGCAATATCTAATTTTATATGAATATTTTTCACAATCAAATATGTCTACTTCACAAATAATTGATAAATTAATATCCATTTTTGTCACTTTCCATTCTAAGCTTGAAACTCACATGAGTTTATGTCTTATTATATTAATCAAAATTTCAATATAAACATTTAAAAAAAATTAAAAAATATCAATATATAATTTCAATATAAATATTAAAAAAAATCAATATATAAAAATTAAATCCTTATAAATTTGTAAATGCCTTATACTCAAAGTGTTGCTTTCTAAGAGGTTGAAAAGAAATAACAATGTCACAATCATTTACCAACTATTATATTATACCATTTTATTTTATTTTATTTTTTAAATAATAAAAGTTTTAGTGAAAAAATTGGGCAATTTACTTTATATTTACTATTTTTATTTTTATTTTTTATTCTCTCCAACTTGATTGATAGTAAGAGCCAATACCTTTATGTGCCTTTTATCAATTTGAATTAATATATACAAAAAATTCAAAGACAAAATTAACAACTAATATTTAAGAAAAATATTAAATAAGTAGAAATGAGATGATAGAACTTAGATAAAAATTGTCTAAAATTTCTCATTGAATAATTTTTCCAAAATGAAGTTTTTTAATACGAATCTGAATTAATCAAACTTCAAAGCAAATACGAATATAGAATAAACTCAAATATGATTGGAGTAGTAGTCACAATCGTACATCTAATAAAGTGTTTTGAACTTTTAACTCATGAATATCTAACCAATCAATTCATAGATAAAAGATCACCAACTAATTCATAAATATCGAAAAAATCATCAAAAAATGATTATTTTTCTTTATTTATATTTTCTTAATCAAAAATCATTTCGAAATTCAATGACCTGAATTTTGACTATGCAGTTGTCCGTCCAAATTTTTCGTAATTTTTATAGTCAGATGTGCCCAACGTGTATAGATATAAAGAGATGAATTCAAAATTTTAACTCATGATAACTCATTTTACTTGTTAAATTCTTGATTGATTATTGATTATTTTACACCATATATTAATTTAGGATCACTAAATTCATTTCTCATAATTACATACCTCCGTTCACTTTTACTTGTCACTATTTCACTTATCGAGGATAAACTATATGAACTTTGACGATCAACATTTTAAGATAATTTTTTTTATCATATTAATATGAGAAAGATTACAACTTATAACATTTTCCGTATAGTTTTCAACCATCTAAATTTTAAAATATTAAATTTAGTTACTTCAACTTAGCTTTGAAGTTTAGTCAAGTTGACCTCAAAAATTAAAACAGTGACAAGTAAAAGTGAACAAAAGGAGTATATATTAAGTGACTTTCTTAATAAAAATACCGAATTTGACTCAAAGTTATAGAATTCTTCCAATTGTAGATCTTCCCCTACATAGATTAATAATAATAATAATAATAATAATAATAATAATAATAATAATAATTAATGAAGTCATTTGTTTTTTAGTAAAGTAAAAAAGAGGAGAAAATATACATTTGGAATAAATTTTTTTCCCAACACCCAACAAACTATATAAGCAAGTAATCATCATAGTACAATTACAAAGTATTAAGTAGAATTTTAGAATATTAATTAAGAGGATGTGTGATTAGGCAAATTGGGAAAAGGGAAATTAGAAGAGAATTGAGTGAGTAAATCATGATTAGGTGATTTGAGATTAAGATAATCCCAATTAGTCCTTGTTGAATTAAGGATTAATGAAGTAGCTTCACCACCATCAATTCCAATGTGTGTTACATGCTTCACATCTGTTGGTAATCCTATTTCCATCCCCATTTCTTCCTCTTCATCTTCTTCCATTTGGTCCTTGTCCACTATTTCACAAAAAAAAAATTACACATTCGACTGGTCGATCAAAAATATATACTTTTTATCATTCATGATAGACGAGTTAATTAATGTGGGAGGGGAAGGGGGGGGGGGGGGGAAGAGAAGTTAAACCCTCACCCCCAGAGTATTGAAGGTGTGGCCGACTCTCCAATTGAGCTATACTCTACGTGTCTCGCACATGGTTATTGAACGTTATTCACTAATTGAGCTAGAATAATATTTTTGTTCAACTAAAATAGAAATTGAACCATTACCACTAGAGTACTGAAGGTGTGGACAACTCTCTAATTGAGCTATACTCCACGTGTCTCGCACATAGTTATTAAACGTTATTCACTAATTGAGTCAGAATAATATTTTTGTTCAACTAAAATAGAAATCGAACCATTACCACTAGAGCACCAAAGGTGTGGTCGACTCTCCAATTGAGCTATACTCCACGTGTCTCGCACATAGTTATTAAACGTTATTCACTAATTGAGTCAAAATAATATTTTTGTTCAACTAAAATAGAAATTGAACCATTATCACTGGAGTACTGAAGGTGTAGACAACTCTCTAATTAAGCTATACTCCTCATGTCTCGTACATGATTATTGAACGTTATCCACTAATAGAGTCAAAATAATAGTTTTGTCACATATAGTTAAATTCTACACATTATGGTAGTAAAGTCACACAATTTTGATCATTTAAATTTGCCTACAAATTAACAATATAGTCTATTATGTTTGAGGGTAGATTCAAAACAATTCCTTAAGTATATACTTAATAGTTTTGATCTTTTTAAATTTATAAAAATTAACACTTTAAATCTCCAACTAAATGAAGTGACTTATAATTTGTTTTATTACACTACAAAAAAAATTATTTATTTATTTATTTGAAAAAAAAAATTACTATTCAAAGGAGAAACTCACCAAATAAGTGAGACAAGTTCTTGAAATTCTTAAAAATTCTTTGAAATTTGGGAAAATTCTTCAAATTTTCACCCTCCAAATTTTTGTCATCATCTTCCTCTTCTTCCTTTTCTTCTTCTAGGCTTCCTACAATATGCCAAATCATAAAAAATGAATTAAGAAAAATAAAAAAATAAAGATATATATCAATTTTTTTAGTAGATTTGTTGAAGACTTCATTAAGAAAAATAAAAAATAAAGATATATATATGTCCTTTCTAACAATTTAAATTTTATTAGTATGAGATAATCATACAATTCAGGCATGATATCAAAGCATGTATAAGTTTTTTTTCAAGTCTCACTATCAACTCATTATCGAAATGAATTTTCATGTGTTTGACTCATAACAAAAGAATCAAGCTAACGTGTGAAGAAACTAGTACAATAAAAGCATAATTATAAAAATATAATGAAATTTTTAAATGAGATAATTACGCAATTCAACCTAATATGTAAAAGCAAAAGTTATAGTGAAATGGTCTTAACAATTTAAGTTTCAAAGTAGCTCATATATTGAAAACCTAATTAATAAAATACAAAGTTTATTCTCTCTTCAGAATTTTCACGTGTTTGGCTCATTAAACAGAATCAGGACAACACATAAATGAATCTAGCTAGGCGTTGAAGAAAGGGCAAGTCTGGTGCACTAAAGCTCTCGCTATGTGCAGGGTCCAGAGAAGGGTCTGACCACAAGGGTCTATTCTACGCGGTCTTACCTTGCATTTCTGCCAGAGGATGTTTCCAAGGCTTGAATCTATGACCTCCTAGTCACATAACAACAATTTTACCAGTTACTCCAAGACTATTTAAGAAAACAAAAGTTGTATGTATTGTTATCTCATATAACAATTTAAACTTTTAAACCAGATAAACGTACGTAACGATATCATCAAGAGAAAGAAAGAGAAAAACAAACTTGTAGGAATTAAGTTTGGTTGATGAAGGCTTGAACTTTTATGTTGTTGATGACCAATTGCAACACTTGATTCAGAGATGCAACCCACAGAAAATGGAAGTAACACAAATCTTTCCATTCTATACCTCATTGTTATCAAAAACACACACACACACACACTAAAAAAATGTCTATGATATTTTTTTTTCTTTTTTGTTGAGAGTTGATGAAGGAAGAAGATGGTTGGTGAAAGAAAATAGTTTGTTATATAATGCAAATAGCTAGTTGCCTTTGTAGTTAAGTTAGAATAATTGTACAGTATTTAACAAAAAAAGAACTTAGGATGTCTAAATCATAAAACATACATTAAACAAGAAATTCCAACTGTTTATTTATTCTTCATGTCTAAATTCCTTTTCTTTATAAGATTAGAGACTAGGTAACTTTTATAGATCGATCGCAAATTTCAAAAGTCTTTTTTTGAATTTTGTGTTGAGTTAAACAGTGTTATATAAATTAAAACAGAGGAAGTAATAATTATGTAAGGAAAAAATCTCTCTATTCTGACACATAAATCAAAGAATCAAAAAGGTTATGGCAGATCATGTTCAACAACAAACAACAAGAAATGACTCGAAATTTGATCTTGATCGACTTTATACTATCAAAAAGTTTTACTAATTTCTAATGGGAATGTTAAATAAAATCTATCGAACTTTAGCTCGTTGACAATTTTTTCGACTGTTTTCATAAAAAAAAAACCTTACCAATGAGCCAGATTTTGAGAGAACGTTTAAAAAGGGAAAATTTTAAATAGAATCTATTGGAATTTAGCTTATCGACAATGATTCTGATGAATTTTTCTTAGAAAACCCTTACCAACGAGCCAAATTTCGACGAGACGTTCGTCAGATTTTAGTGATGTACTAATAATGTTATAATCTGAAAAATAAGGTAGATATGTTATAACGAATTACTCAAATGATGAACCGATAATATCTGAATTATTGATGTGTACATAAGTTAAATTTTATTTGTTGGGGGGGGGGGGGGGGGGGTAATGCCTGTTGGGGTCTACTCTTTTTCCTTGCCACTCTTAGAG
>JBCEWC010008243.1:0-20253 GCA_038996855.1 Solanum aculeatissimum | reverse complement strand
ACTACATAATGGTAAATGCACTACATAATGGTAAATGCACTACACAATTAAACATATATTTACATATTTATAATACAGATAACTTTTTTACTTTCATTATTTCTTTTCTTCATATTGCTTGAAGTATGACGCACATGCAAACAAATACCACCCATGAAGCGCATTAATTCCCCAATTCAAAAACAAATACCAACCACCATTTTCGATGTTCGATAAATGTATTGAAAGTCGATTAATTTGAAATGATATAAGGTATGACTCCATTTGATACAATGTATTGAATTTTTTTTTTTTGTTTTAATACTTCTCTCTTATTACCACATTAATCTCTTTCCACATTTATATATTGAATAAGAATAAAGAAGAAAACTAATTAATAATTAATTATATCTTTATTTTTTAAAATAATAATTATTTTAAACTAGTTTAATTTACGTGTGTTGCACTGTGCATCACGTTAAATCATTAATCACTATAACATACATACTAAGGTTTAACTAAAAAAGAAAAAACATCAGACATATTCACCATAAAATTTTAGAATTCTATTATAAGAAAATATTAGTGTGATAGAAGAAAATTTTGTCTACAATTCTAGACAAAAAATTTAGAATTCTATCAAAATAAAAAATAGTGTGTTATTAGACATTTTTTGTCTATATTTTTGGACTTCTTTTGATTAATTTTTTTTTAATAAAAGGTAAAGTTATTGATTTAGAAGTGTCTAATAAATTTAGTGATTCAAATATTTGTTGAAGTTTTTTTCCTAATCTTTTTGCTATATTTTCTTTTGAACGGTTTTATGCCTATTGTTTTGGACTTTTTCAAAACTTTTTTTCCTATTATTTTAAGTTTCTTGATTATTTCTTTTATCAAGTCTATTTTAGTTGAAAAAAGATTCTTGATAGAATCTTAACCACAATACCACAATAAGAAAATCTTCTTCATTTATTTTTATTTATGTTAATTATAGTTAATATGTAATTTCATTATAGTAATATAATAATTAAATAAAAATAGTGTAAAGAGAATTTTATCTAAGACAGAGTCTTTTAATAATTGAAGGAAAATAATGAAAAAGAATATTGATTGCACAATTTTGTTGTGAGCTAATATTGATTGCTAATATGTTGCAACTGAAATATATCGAAATAATAAGCATGACCCCCTAATTATTTTATATGGTGTCATGCATAAGCTAGCAATTAAGAACATTGAAGTGATAAATTAAATCATTAAGAAAAGTAATAATAAATGAAGCATAATATTTGATATAGCTTGGTCAAGTGATCTACATATTCAAAAAACTAATATTAAAAACACAAATCTTTTGACACAAAATCTCCCCTAAACAAAAAACGACTACAATAGATATTATTCTATAATTTATAGAAAAAAGGAATTCAAGCAAACTTGAAAAATCCCTAATAAAAAGAATCCTAAACTTAAAATATTTAAATGATCTAAGTCTAATTTATTCGTACAAAAGACTCATCAACTAATGAAAAATTTGAATACTAATAGTATTAGTCCATTGTGTAATCACAACGAAAAGCAAAAAAAGACTTCTACATTAGAAGAAAATCAAAACTTTAGGAATATATAACTCATGTAAGATTTTCAAAACATGCATTCTAATTATTAGAAATTATTATATTGTTCAACTAAAGAAAACATTTAACCATCAAGGTTTTTTATCTAGATCAAATAAAACTTGCACAAGAAGCAATAAAACTTGTACTTCTTGAAATTGCAAATTCTCTTTGTTCCAAGTTGATATCCAATAAGTAGGTCAACTCGATTATAAGACCATTAATTAAAAGAATAATTTGAGAAAGAAAGACTGATTGTAAGATCATTATATTAAAATAATGGTTTGAGAGAGACAAAAAAAATAAATTTGCTTTTTGGTGTTTCTTTTGAATTTCAAATACCGTAACAAGTCAACTCTATTTGAATATTATTTATCAAATCAAATTTAAGACAACTCTATTTCAATATCATTATATTAACTTTTTAGAGAATTTTATTATTATAATCATAACATACTCAGTGTTATGATTATTCAATTTGTTTATGTTAACTAGAAAAAAAAATTAAGATCTCTACACAAAAATTAGCTTTAGACCCCCAATCTTATTGAAACGATCCTTCTAATAAATGTAGTTTTTGGTGATGTGTTATTAACGACTTTTTTTTTGTAGGAATTTGTTCTTTTCAGAGAGAGCTTTCTTATCAGGAAGCATATATTTAAAGATGAGCAATTTGAATGGTTGAAAAATTTCACAAAAAGGTGTTATAGCCTTATACTACTATTCTTAAAGAAAAGATGAAGCATATTTATTATGTTAAAGTTACTACACTACTAAAGTTACTACACTACTATCATAGACTAGTTCTTTTTGCCTCTCCCGAATCGTTCACCTTTTCGTTTCCCTTAATGACGTGAATTCACAATCTTCAGATTGAAAGTGAGGTGTTTATAATCCGATCAACTCCTTCTCGTCTATATAGACTAGTCAATCTTGAATTTCTATGTTTTTTCTATAATATTTTTTATGAAATTTTATTATTATTGTATATGTAGAACTTATATTATCTGAATAAATGGCCCTCATATAATGTTGCATTTATAGAATTCTATTCCAATGTCCCAAAAATGGAATTCTAAATATTCTTAGCAAAAACGAGGAGGTTCACTGTTGAAATCTCCTTATGAGGGAAAATATATATGATTCTCGATTATCCTTTCCCCTTGAAAATACTCTCTTCATTTTACTTGTCCATTATAATAAAATATGAGTATTTTATTGTTCTTTTTCATATATTACTTTTAGTATTAAATAATAACATATAATAATTGTAAGTTGTAACACCTGTTAATTCTATTCTTAGAATTCAACAAAGCTTGAACCGAGTGGTGTCCTACGCTTGTCCTTATGTATTTAGGTTCATTCCTATATGCATGAAATGTATTGGAAGTGGTTTAGGGTCATAAAAGACTTCTAACAATTAGTTGAGTTCAAAATCTTTCTACCTGCTTACTTTTTTGCATTAGTACATGCAAGAATCAACTTTAAATGATCATAATATCAATCATCACATAAAGAATTAGGTGATCTATGACGTATTAAATTAAAGTTCTATGAGTCTTCTTTTCAACACCACCAAATTTGTCTCATTTGGAGTTCAGAATAGAAAGGTATGATTGTTTCATCAAAGACTGCCATAATAGATTTTTTTTGGTCAGCACATACAGACCTAACCTACAGGTCGTAGATGGGGTGTACAACCCATCATGTTCACTCATGCAAAATGCTGTGAAAGTCAATTTCAGGTCCAATTCTTACAGACCCAACTATGGGTCGTCAAAGCATCTACTGGCCGTAGTTTGGGCCCATAAAATGGTGTCCTGAAATCTCTTATATTAGTCAACTTCTTACGGTTGGCTCCTACGGACCGCAGATGGTAGATGATTTCGACAGTATTTCAAAAAAAATATTTTAGTCTTTTTTATCCCTTCTAAACCTAAAATCCGATGGTTTTGCATCTAATTAAGGTCCTAACAATTACTATTTGATATCATTATTCTCAAAAGCATTCCCAAACCTTAAAAGCGAGGTTTCAAGAGGAAAAAAATTAGGGTTTCAAGTATGTTCTTCACGTTCTTAAAATCTAAGTATTCTAGGTCCGTAAGACTACTCATAGTGTTGGACGAAGTTTGTCCTTACGCCCTGCATCTAAATTCAATCAGTAGGAGTTTAATCTAGAATTTAACGCAAGTTTTCTTGAGTTTTCGAATTAATCATGATTCTTTTCCATTGAATTTTATGTAATTTTATTGAGATTATATTGCTTCATATAATTCTAGTCCTTGAATGTCTATTCCTACTTATTTTCACATAAACCCTAGTTGAGTTGAGCTGAAGATTTTACATTACTATATATATATCATGCATTATTTTCCGTGAAAGTAACACTAGTTCTAAATCATCATTTGATGGAAGAAGTGTTTTAAGAGAGTTTGAGTATTTCAAATATATAATTGTACTTTGAAAGGAGCAAGTTATTTTAAAGAAAGCATAATGATTTTGAGAAAGAGCTTTTAGTATGTTAAAGAAGAGCTCATTTATGCTCTAAAGGAATAATTTAAGTAGTAACTCAACATAAGAGTAGTATGAGAGTTGTTGCATATTTTGGAAGGGAGAAGAATAATAAAAGAATCCATGTTTAGGGTTTTCTTAGCCCCAATGATCCCATTATGGCGGGTCCCATCCCATCCCGTCTGGGCGTCGCCACTATGGTAGGGATATTTTCGCTATGGCAGAATGGTGCTGGTCCAGGTTAACTTGAATCACGAATTTTTTATCCTATCTAAATAACGATTGTTCGGATCGTTATATATAATTAAGATTTTTTTTCAATATGTGAATATAAAAAATTATTTATTCTTGAATTAATAAATATAAAATTTAATAAATAAAATACTTTTAAAAAAGTATTTGTTGGTTTGTGGTGGTTATGAATAATGATGATGATTGTAAATGTCAATTAGAAATGGTGTTGACTAATTATGATGTTGTAGATAGTAATGGTTGTAATAATAGATGTTAGTAGTGATTGATGCAGCAGTAGTAGAGCCACTCTATGGCTAAGGGGTTCATTCGAACTCCTTCGGTGAAAAATAATACTATTTATTCATAGTTAACATTATTTTTTATCTATATAGTAAATGTCGGACCCTCTTAGACTAATTAATATGTTTGCTTTTTTAGATTTTGAACTATCTGAATTCAAATCCTAGCTCTGTCACTGGATACATGATAGGAGTAGTTGGTGGCTATAACAAGCCAACCATTTGTTTATGACTTATGAGAATTGGTAGCATGAGTTTGGAGGGGCTGGGAGTGTTATGGAGCATTTGATCTTGAACTAATGATTTTAAGTTCTTAGAGCTGCCTAAATCAACACTGTAAATGAGTTTGAATTCATACTTTGAAAATTCTAACAAATTCGTATGATGAATTTGGACTTGTCCACAAATTTTGATAAGATCCCTCGATGATTCTGTTGTTTGCAGCACAATTTGTGAAAATAAATAAATAAATAAAGAATTTGACCTCCACAACAAAAGTGAATCTTATATTCATAACTCTGATCAACACCTTTGAATATATATTACCTAGAGTCTTCCGTTTTATACTATTATTATATCACATTTATCCGTGTAGCAATGAAGTTATCTTACATTCAACATTATAAAAAATAAGCATAAATATCTTTTGAATAATCTGATAATACAAACTATTCTTTATATTTTTGTTATAGGTATATTTTGAACTTGCAAAATCCATAATATCTTACATATATATATTTATATTGATCATTAGAAATACATCCATGGATAGAGAGTGGCACATATATATATAATATATATGGCTTTTGAGACAACATTATTTATTTCACATGCTAGCTAGAACTAGCCAATATTGCCAAATATTCATTATCACACAAACAAACATATAAGTGTTTATAAATCATGCATATATATTGCTTATGTTTATTTATTGAGAAGGTGACCCTCAAGATCTTTGGTCAGATCAAAGGCAAGACCCAATAGAGTAAGTGGCTCTGGGGTATCTTCAGTTTTTTTCTCGTACACAAATGTCCATGTAGTCCATTGATGATCACATGATGTAATAACAGTGAAGGAATTGTACAACTCTAACAGATCTCCACCAATCATTTTCCAAGTGATTGACTTCTTTTGAGGATCGATGGCATCAATTACTTGCTTAGCAATCTTGTCTTTTCCATCTACAAATAAAAAATAATAATTAAAAATACAAGAGATGTTTCCCCCATTTGATGAAAATAAAATGTTTAGCTTGGAATATATTTTATGGTAACTAAATACCACATGTAGCTTTTTCATGCAAATATATCTTCTTGAATAAAAAATACTTTGTCATTCCATATATTTATAGATAGATAGATAGACAGACAGAGAAAGAGAGAGAGACATACACAAAGAGAGAGAGAGAAGAGAACGTGCTTACCATCATTATATTTCCAGCTAACTACCGAACCAACTTTTATACTTCCACCTTCGTGAATCTCAAAATGATTAACTTTACCACGACATATGTTGGGTACATGATGAGGCTTGGACTGAAGAATTTCATGAACCAAGTGTCCTCCGCATTTCACCTCTACTGAACCAATCAACTTGCCTTTCACACCCATATTGTTTTCTTTTAAGTAAAGCTAAATGTTGTAGAAAGTCAAAGGAGGTGGTGAGAAAAAATATGTGCAAGTTATTGTGTTTATATAGATTTTATTGTGCCGTGAAAACCTAGTAAAAAACATTATCCACGACATTAGGGTTAGTTAATTTCTTGTATAATTAGGTCTTTAGTAGTAAATATAAATTTGACTTTTACGGTGAATTTTTACCTACTCATGCTAATCAAAATATGATTTAGATAAGCTAATAATTAAGGTATATTCATTTTATAATCAATATTGAGGTTTACAACTACGTGGTACTAAATTTTTTTTTTGGTTTCCCATCCGGTGTCCGGAGCCCGTGGAGCTCTGACTAAATCCGAATCGCGCACTGCAGGACCCATTCGGGGGGTGGCACTCCCAACAAGATTTTTTCTATTCCCATGGCTCAAACCCGAAACCTCTGGTTAAGGGTGAAACAATCCCACCACTTCATCACAACCCATATTGATTACGAGGTACTTAATTAAATCAAGGATCACAATGTTATGAACAATAATTTTACTATTATATGAAGACATTTACATATCATTACTATTGTGTTAAAAATTCATCTTTATTAAACAAGCCAATTATGTAACAGAAAATATAATGTAAATCCATAAAGATTTGCATGATGGTGATTTTGTCTCCTATCTGCAAAAAAAATTATTTATTTTTTATTTAATTTGTTATAAACGTACACACATACAAGATTTTGTTGTAGGATCATATGCAATATATCTTGTGCTAAATCTAGGAAAACAAGCTTCTATTTTTTTATTAGTTGTTTCTTTCATGTTTAATTTTGAGCTCAAAATTTGACTAGTTATTAATTCATTTCTTCCAAAAGGAAATAGATTACACCTAATTAGATACTTGAAAGATGATCTGTTGATAGCGCTAAGATTTTCATTTGCAAGAAATTAAAAACAAAGACATGTATTTACGTATATTAATTTGTGAAGAAGCACTACAAGAAAAATATGGAATTAGCTACGAAATTTGTTGGGAATCTGTAGCTAATATGCTATTAAAATGTCCTAGCTAATTGAATTTTCTTATGATTCATAACTATTCATAGCTACATGTGATACCAGTCTTGGGATGGTTTGTATACTTGATTATTTTGTGCTTATCCTAACTTATTAGACTTTGTTTTCTTCTGATTGAGCAGATTTAAGCTAACTTGTCTTGGTGGGTTAAGCAAGTGTCATCACACTCCATTTTTGGGTCGTGACACATGATTGAGTCTAGAGCCTTGGATTGTGAATGAGAAACATGATGATGGTTTTAATGAAACTTGATGGCCCTTTGTATTTTCGTAACTTGAACCCAAATGATTGAATAAAACTAAATATTGTCATAAATGCACATTTAAACCACTTTTGAATGGTGTGATTGAGATTGATTGGATAGATTGATTGTTTGAAAGATTTGATTGTGATAGAATTGATGATCCGAAAGAATCTGAATGAGACTCGCTAGTTGGATAAATTGGTTGGTTGAAAGGTTTGATTGTGATAGAATTGATGAACTGATAAGATGTAAGGACCCGGACCTCGGGAAGCCTTAACGAAGCTTAAAAATATGTTTTCCAATTTTTTTTGGTCAATGGTCCCCTTTAAGAAACCCTTCACAGCCCGTAGTGCACTCCACAGACCGTACGTGTAGGGTGCCTTGGAGATGTCCTTAGTCCAAAACGAGTTTACCTTGAGGATTTTAAGTGAAGGTTTCCACCAAGGAACCTTCATGCCCACCATGGTCCGTGGAGGGCACCTTCCACTTGGCCTCCATGTTTTCTCCTAAGGGCACTCACTATGGACCCCTTCATGGCTCGTGGTGCGCACCAGGGGATGATGAAGAGACCTTCCCGTGGCCCTCTTTGTTGCCTCCAAGTGCACCACCACGGAGCTTTGTACAGTTCGTGGTGCACACCACGACTCACAGTGGCATCTATGTAGTGCACTTTGGTGCATTTTGACTCCATTTTTAGTAAGGCCAATTAGGTAATTTGGCCCCTTCCTTTGGTCTATTAAGACTTCTATGCCTCTTCTAAGACCCCCAAATCATTCTTTAGTCTATTTTATTCATTTGACTTTCATTCCAACACTTAGTTTCTAGTATTCAAGTTCCTAAACATCATTCAAGCTCCAACTTTGAACATTCAAGCTAAGGTCTCAAGTGTGCTTTCAAGTTCAAGTCTACGTCATCCTAATATCTCTAATTCAAGCAAGGTATGTGTGGTTTCATTCATGATTACATTCCAATCATGAAGCCCCAAGTTCTATTTATTCAATTTCATGATTTCTAAGTATGATTTACAAGTGGGTCTTGTATTTGGCTTCAAATTGATAAAATTATGATATGAATCATTATAAATTGTTGATTTTAACATGAATTAAATCTTATTATGTTGATTTACATGAATTTTATAAGATTTGAATTTGGATGCCCCTTTTAATTATGAATTTATGCATGGGTAATTTCAAGTATGATTCAATTGTTGATTTCTTCATGGATTATGAATGTTTTCATCCTATTATCATGTTTTTAAGTATGAATTTCAATTACCCATGTTATTTAATTTCCTCATTCCTCATGACATGAGCATGCTTGAACAAGGATTTTTATGAGATTTATGATGTGAATTATTATCCAATTATGATTATGATTTCAAGGTAAGTATGGTTATGACATGAAATGTGATCACAAAATATCTATGATATGACATTAAGCAATTATGGGTGTGTATACACCATCATGTACAAGTGTGAATGAGTTATTCCTATGCATGTAATTATGATTTGAAGTTTGAATTGACTTTCATGCCCAAGTATGCATGGTTATGAAGTATGATTTGGCTTTTTAGTCCAAGTATGCATGAATATGATTTGAAATGACTTGTTATCCTATTTTAAGCATGTATATGTATTCTCGTGGAATGATGACTTATCACCGAATGAGATTGGAGGTGGGGTCGACCCAAGGGGTTCTTAAGTAAAACCTACCTTTCTCATAACTACGTACCATCGTAGGATTATATTTTTTTCAATATGGATGATTATGTACATGTAAACTACTCTTCGAAATGGGTATTTTTCTCGTAATTAAGAAGAGCTATAGTCTACCTTTGGCAAGTAGACTACTCTTTCTCTGGTGTAGAGGCAACATTGAGATTTCATGTAATAGCTCGCATGGTCTTACATGTCGGTTGAGGTTCCATCCCCGCTTATTTTACTTACTATGGCTTACATGCATCATGATTTAAGGAATCTTGATATGGTATTATCTTCTATATGTTTCTTTTTATATATATGTGCCCTTGTCATCTAATATTGAAATGCAGGTTTACTATGATCATATGCATTGCATGCTCGCATACTTAGTACATTCAAATATACTAACACATACTTTTGCCTATATAATTTGACCATCTAGGGACCGGAGCCTTACCTCATCCACCTCTTCGTGGCTAAGTTCATTGTGGAAGTTTGCTTGTGGTGAGTCCTTTAATCTAAGGAAAAGACCCACCTTCTATCTACCTATGCTATGTTATGGTTATGTTATATTACTTACTTTGAGGGTGAGCCCAGGGTATGTTTATGCCCCATCCTTTCTATGAATTAGAGGCATTGTTGGATGTCATGAAACTCTACGTACGAGCTTGTTATGTTTAATGCTTATGGAGGCTATCCTTATGTCCTATCTTATGTTGATGTTGTAATGATAAGTTGTTGAATGGAGAAATTCCTTATTCCCTACTTATATAGCTTAAGACCTATGGATCCCGCTCTTTAGACTTATTGTTGTTGAACGTGTGATGGCAAGTCCCATGTTCCCTATCCTTATAGCTTGAGTCCCAAAATCTCATCCCTTAGATATACTTGTTGAAATTGTGTGACAATGGGTCCGATGACCCCTTATCCTATAGCTTGAGTCCTAAAATTCTCATCCCCTAGTATCACTTTATAATGTTTGGATTGCACTTATGAACTGATAACGTGTGTATGAATGCTATGAGGCTTGTTTGGGTTACCTTTGGGTTCCCATTCACCATGTCGCTGCTAGGCCCTAGGCTTGGGTCATGACATAAGAGTCCAAATAAGACTTATCAATTAAATTGATTAGATAGAGTCTTATGAGCATTGAGTCATGGAAGAAGTATCGAGTACTGAATTAAGTAAGAGTAAGTAACAATTCAGAGTCAATAATGTGTAGCCAAACATAGGTGAGTATTAAACTATAAATCGAATGAATTCTTTTTTTTTCTTGAAGATATTTGATTGATTGGTTTGGATCCATGATTAGTTGTTTCGTCCTTTACCCTACAAAGTATTGGACGATTATGGCAATAACAACAAGCTTGTTATACGATCACTGACTCATAAATAATTGTTGTCGGACAAGAGAAACTCCTGGATAGGTCTTGATTGTACACTAAATGAGTGGATTGGATTGTATATGATTGGTCTATGTCTAAGCTGTATTCTTACTTTGGATTAATGACATTCTAATTGAATTCCTTATCTTTCTGATTTTAGATATTTGAGCTGATGTTATTCTACCTTGATACATATTTCATTCTGTCATATTATATACTCCTACATTCGACGTATTGACGTCCATTTGGGTCTGCATCTTTTCATGATGCTGAGACAGGTATTAAAGATCATCAACAGGTACTTCGTTGAGGATCTTATCTTCTATCAACTGGTTGGTGAGTTCTCCCCTGCATTCAAAGAATACCACTTATGTCTTTTTTTTTCTTTTTTTGAGTTTAGTACTTTTATTTTTATTTGAGGTAACCATGAACCTGTCATTGGCACCATCTAGATAGTAGAGTTAGAGGCTCCATAGACTAAATAACGATTGGTTAATGTTGAGAACCTTATTGCTTGATTGGTTCCTATCAAACTATCCCTATGTTATAGATTTGGAGTTTGATTTGTTGGCCTATAACCTTTCTTTATTGAGTTGGATTATTGATTGGATTTGCCCATCTTGTTATATCTTCATTTTAAGTCTTCCGTTAATCTGAATGGACGAATGCGCGTGATTAGGCCAAATGGTTCGCTTGAGAGGCAGTAATAATTTTTTAGTGTCGTCCATGTCAAGGGTATCCCCTCAAGGCGTGACAGACACTCGATGTCGTACCCTTTACATGGATTTGTACATGAGCATAAATTTACACATGAGCAAAGAAAATACATTTGAAAACATTTAAAAAGAGACACATTTCATAAGAAAACAGATCTCACAACATAAGCCATAGATAATTAACAGCGTAATAAACATACTCAAATACAAGGGATAGGTATGGAGTCTCAAATAAGAGAAGGATTCTTACCTTCAATATCTTCATCATGAAGTATGAATAATTGAGGGTATCTAATTTTCATATTCCCTTCGACTTTCCACGTAATCTTTGACAAATTGATTCATGCATAGAACCTTTACTGACGCAACTTCCTTGGTCCTTAGCTTGCGAATTTAACAATTAAAATTTTTAATTAGAACCTTCTCATAAAATAAGTTTTCCTTCATGCCATTATTATTTGTTGGCATAATGCATGAAGAATCACCTATACATTTCATAAGCATGGAAATGTGAAACACCAGATGGATTACTTCTATTGGTAGCTCAAACTCATAAAAGCTACTTCATCAAATATTTTGCAATTCTGTACAGACTAATATAACGGGAACTGGGCTTTCCTTTCTTTCCAAATCACATGACATCTTTCATGGATAAGACTTTTAAGTAGATCCAATCATCCACTTAAATTATAAGCATCTGTGTCTAAAATCACAATAGGACTTCTGACGACTCTGTGCAGTTTTCAACCTTTCTTGGATAGTTTTGATCTTTTCCATAGCCTGATGAATTAAGATTGGTCCTATGAATTCTGATTATTCACTAACTTTGAACTACTAATCGGAGATCGACACCTTCTCCCATAAAACGCCTCATAAAGAGCCATTTAAATACTGAAATAATAACTATTATTGTACACAAACTCTATGAGAGGTAAGTGATCATCCTAACTTCCCTTGAAGCCCCAAGTAATTCTTTTTAATTACTAGTATAGACAAAATTTTTAAAAATTACAAAAATAAAGGAGCCAAAAAGTGTGTAGAATTCGATTAATTATTCATAATATATCTTGCATATATCAAACAGTGGAAATACATCCCTAGAAGGAGAGGAGTACATATGTAATATATTCTTCAACATAGTGTAATTTATTTCACACACTAGCTAGCCAGTTAGGACCAGCTAGCCAATATTACACAAACACACATACATGTATGTAAATAACACATACGTTTTTCATATGTATTAACTATGGCTCCATTACTTGAGAAGGCGAGCCTCTATATCTTTTGTCATACCAATGACAAAACCCAATAGAACAAGAGGTTCTGGGATTTCTTCAGTTTTCTTCTCATACAGAAATGTCCATGTAGTCCATTGATGGTCCCATGATGTAATAAAAGTGAAAAAATTGTACAACTCTAACAGATCTCCACCAATTACTTTCCAAGTGATTGATTTAGTTTGAGGATCAATGGCTTCAATCACTTCCTTTACAAACTTATCTTTTCCATCTACAATCAATGAAGTCATAAACATTAGTAGAGAGGGGAAGTGTGTATATATTACTTTGAGTACTTAAACTTTTTGGAGCAAGTAACATAATCTTAAAAGTTATCTTTTCTTCTAGTGTAAGATAATTACTCTAGGGTAACTAAAAATTATCAAATAACCTTTTCTTTTTCTTTTTTTTAATGAAAAACATTCTCTTCGAAATTTTCTCCTAAAATCAAATGCAACTAAACGTAAAAACTTGATTCATATGTAGAGAGGGGAAGTGTGTATATATTACCGTCATTATATTTCTAGCTAACAACTAAACCAACTTTTATGGTTTCACCTTCATGAAACTCAAAACTTAGTACCTTGCTAGGGGTTATGTTGGGTATATGATGAGTTTTTAGGTGAAAGACATCATGAATCAAGTGTCCTCCACACTTCACTTCTATTGAAGCAATCAACTTACCTTTCACACCCATATTTTCTTTTAGGTATAGCAAAAATGTTTGTGGAGAAAGTGGTGGCAATATAATTAAACGTAAGGCATTATAAAGATTTCAATTAGCTGTGCAAAATGTATAACAAGACAAGATCCACGACATATCATGGAAAATTAGAACTAGGTTGTTAGCCCATTATGGAGAAAATGCCAAATGGTCCATTATCTTAGGTGGTAGGCTTGGAATAGTCTCATAAGTATTATTCTCTGTTTTAGTTTATGCGTCACTTTTTTCTGTTCGTCTTTAAAAAAATATCATCTTAGTATAATTAAAAATAATTTAATTTTTTTACTTTAATAAAATGATTTACAATCACACAAATATCTTAATATTGTTTTAGACTATAAATTTCAAAAATATTTTTTTTTTAAATACCTTATCAAATCATATGATCCATTATCTTAGGTGGTAGGCTTGCAATAGTCTCACAAGTATTATTCTCTCTCTGTTTCTCTATGAGGAATCAATAACCTTAGTAGTAGCAGCTTTTGCAAATCTGAAGAGTGATTTCATCGGGCAAGAGCAACTGGCACGAGAGCATTCAAGCAAGATCTAGAGTTAAGTTTTTTTGTTTGCTCAATTGTTGCAATCCTCTTAGAATTATTGTTGAGTGACAATAATTGTAAGAGATTATTTTTCTTTGTGAGAGTAATTGTTGAGAGTGGGTTTGACTCTCTATTTGTTGTGAGTTGAGTGAGAGAAGTTAGTTGTGTTGAGTGTTGCAAGTTTGTAACCTTAACATTGCTCTTTTGAAGTAGTGAAGTTGTTGAAATCCTACGAGTGTAGATAGTGATTGTTTCTCCCTTGAATAAGAAATTTATTCACTATATATAGTGTGTTCGTTTGATTTTTGCATCTTTTCTTATTCTACGAGCACGAGTGAAGAACCTGGTTCACTAGTAGGATAGTCGTAGTAGTCTTTTCACAATTTAAACTACAACATTATTCAAGATGAGAAAACATAAATTTGAAGAGGATCATTACCTTTTTTCGAGCAGCTAACTAAAATAAGATCAGACTCGAGAAATAGTCTATTTCAAGGATGCAGGGAGGACTATGCTCTGTAGGTGAGCGTCATTATTATTTATCATGTCAACACAAACTTTTAAGTTATTTTTGAAGATAATGGGCTTATGGGGGCCCAGTCGACGTACATGCATAGATAGTAAGACCTTACACCCACGTACGCTACTAACAACCATCCAATCCTTGGTTACTTCCACATTCGTCGACATATGTACCTGGTTCTTATAATTAGACAACCGTGGAGTTATATCTTGATGTATTCCTGCTTTATTTACTATTCTTATTTAGTCGGCCTATGATGTGTACTGGTACCATATTCCTAGTACTCACCCCTTCTTTCTACATCTGTTTCGTAGTGCAGGTCCTAACACGAGTCAACAACATTGACTCTTCCTGTGATGGTTGTATATTCGGAGACTAGTAGTGAGCATTTGGATGTCCTTGGGTCTTTCCAGTCCCCTTCTATATCAGTGGTTGTCTTTTATAACTCGAGACTTACCTTTTATATTATTTTGGTTTTGTATACGTATATAAAGTTGTATTATGGTTCAATGTATTATATCGTGTATATAGTCGTTCTGCACAAGTGACTTCCAAGTCCTGGAAGGTGTGTTTTGTTGTCATTAGATTTGTATATCCAGTATCAGTATGTTCTTATATTAGAACTTGTTAAACTATTATGTTGTACCCGTTACTAGCTATTTCAGACCAAGATAAGGTTTGCCTATCAGGGGTAAGATAGGCACCAGCCTGACCTGTAAAGTTGGATTATGACGAAAATCGGATATACATTTAAGAGAGAGAAAGATTAGTTCATATTTGTTTTCACTCTATAGTTTTCTAGAGTGAGGTTGGTGTAGAACCAATGAAATACTTATGGCTTGATATATAAGAAATTATCCATTATTTTTAACAATAACCGAATAAGTGTCACGACCCGAGATTAGGGCCTAGATGTGATATGGAAAAAGAGAACCCGAGAGTCCTCGATCAAGCCATCTTAGCATCATCACACACATCATCGGTTCAGAAGCGCGTAACATAATAAACAACACATAAGTCTAAGGGATTCCGGGGTTTTGGACTCAAGCTATGGAGATGTTGCCGGGAATGGGATAAGCATGAATCACATAGCACATAGCAATTACGTTCTAAGGGGCGGATAAGTATGACTCAAGTTATGGGGGCAAGAAGGGTTAGGGACTCTCCACATAAGCACATTCTCATCCAACACATCATAGTAGCATAAGCGGAAGCATAATCGAAACATAAATAACTATAGCAAAACGTAGATAATCATAGCATATCAAATAAACACATAGTACAGGGTACAATAGAATCCGATAAGTATCCAACAATACCTCTACAAGAATAAGACGGGGGCCTCAACATAGTTCGGGCTCGCCCTCAAATCACAAGATAGATAAAATGGAATAAAACATAAGGTAGAGGAAGGTGGGTATTACCCCTGGAGCATAGGGCTTACCACTAACAACAAGTCCGAGATCTCAACGTCCGAGATCTTAACTAAGCGTCCAACGGTGGATGAATGTCGTCTCTGGTCCCTACATGGTTAGATCATGTAGACAAAGAGTATGGGTTAGCATATATAACGTACTAAGTATGCGGGCATGTCATGCATATGAACATGAACCTACCACAAAGCTAGATGACGAGGGCACGTATATGTATAGAAAAAATATATATAACCAAGGGAAAATATCATAACAATATGCCATGAAGTGCCATGATGCATGAATTTAAACCTATATATCATAGCGGGAATGTGACCTCAACCGACAACAGAGGGAACCCAAGCGAGCTACTATTTGAATTCGTACTACTTGCCAGGTAGATCCCAAGTCAACCCTTAAAAAGGGGATACATGTCAAATCCCATCTAAGGAGATAACCCATGTTAGCACATGGTTTGACGAAAAGGAGTGGGACCCTTGGGGATAGCCCACTTACTACTCTAATCCCTCAGTACTAAGTCTCATCCCACAGAAATACATATACATATACATATGCGATCTTTCAAAACGATGGTTCAATGTTTCAAATCCATACAATGCAAAGCTAGGCTTAAAAGTCCAAATCGTATTTCAAATCTTTCCATAATTAGTTTAGAGACCAAACAAGAGGTTCAAAAATCATATCCAGAGACCAATGCATAGGAGTAGCTCATTCTAACAAAACAGAGTAGTGTAAAACACCCAGAGTGCTTAAAATTCATATCCATAAAAGATGTGATCACATTCTAGTCAATTTTCTTGTCTTATCAAAATCAAGTCATATCATATCAGGAGGGCCAAACCTCTAACAAGAGTTTCATCAGATCAAGCCTTTCATGTATGCATATGTCATGAATGATGAGATGAATGCATGGGCCATAGAGATTAAATCTTAATTCAACAATACAATATGAAATTCAATTGAAAACCATAAGTAAATCCCAATTTAAATCATAATTTGAATTACCCATGCCTAAACAAGCTTTCAAGGGACAATGCATATTCAAATCGTCATAATTTCAATGCAAACCATGATGCTTGAATTTAAATCATCTTAAAATCATATAAAAGTACAACCCATACTTCAATTTAATTAAATCAACAATAGATTTAAAGACCCATTTGCAAAGTAAGCTTAATTTCATAAAAGTTGAAGAAGAAGAGTTTTGGGTCTTCATGGTTAATTGAACCTTCATAAATCCAATAGAATTCAATAAATTAGGGCTTAATTCATATTGAAATCAACATTAAAATACAATCCACAACTCAATTGAATTAATTCATTCATAAATTAAAAGACCCAATTTCAAAGAGAGCAAAATTCATCAAAATTGAAGAAGAAAAGTTTTGGGTCTTCATGGTTGAAAGAGGAACCATGAATCAATCTCACATACCTTGATTAGTCAAGAAGAACAAGAAGATTTGAAGAAAATCGAGTTTTTTCTTGATTCCTAGGCTTAGCCTTTAATGGGGTTTGAGAGCGCTTGAGAGTGAATTGGAGCAATTTGATTTGAATAATAAGGAATAGGGTTAAATTAGGGGTTTAGGAGAGTTTTAAAATACTAAAATGACCTAGAATTAATTCAGAAATTACCATTTTACCCCTAATAAAATGAGAAAAAAATTGGAAACTGTCGCTCACGAAGATAACTACACGGACAGTGTAGTGACTCACGGTCCATGAGTTTGACTGAGAGGCCTCACTTGGGATAATTTTCCAATTTTGCAACGAATGGAAAATTTGAGACGTCACCTATACGGTACCCTACACGGACCGTGAAGCCTCACACGGACCGTGTAGTGGCCCGTGGGGTCTTTCTTAGCTCGTGGGCTTGGTTTAGAGCCTTGGCCACTCTCTGGAGATCTACACGGCCCGACTCACGAGCTGTGAGGCTTCACACAGACCGTTAGCCAGTCCGTGGAGCCTCACTTTGCTCCGAGCCTCGACACAAATCCTGGAACTCTCTGGAACCCCACACGGACGGGCTCACGAGCCGTGAGGCTTCACACCAACCGTGAGCTGGTCCGTGGAGCCTTGCTTGGCTCAGAGTCTTGGTCCATGGCTTGGGCTGCTCATTGGAATTCTCCACGGGCAGGGCTCACAGGTCATGAGCCTCCACACGATCCGTGAACCCTCCCGTGGGTCAAAGCCTTAGCCAAAATCTTTCTTCCCTTTTTCCAGGAAGTTTCCCCTGCACAGGCAGTCCCACTAAGGAGGCCACAACTTCCACATCTGAACTCCAAATTGAGTGAAACCAAGTGCGTTGGGAAGATAACTCAAGGGACTTCGATTCGATAGGTCTTGGCCCATATAATTCATCTCGTACCTAGAGATATATCCATTTAAAGTCAGCACATCCACAAGACATCAAGCAAAATATAACCAATACGAATTCTTCCAAGACGATCATGCAAGAGAGACTTGGGAAACTCATAAACTAACCATGCCCACCTCAAATCCGCCCTCAACCAGTAATGCAAGATTTGGAAATTTTTGGGTTGTTACAATAGGTTATCTATTGTTTATAACAACTGAATTGGTTCAATGCAAATACATGTGATAGAGGCCTTCAGCAAGTTGCACACCATTGAAGACCTTCTTCTTATTCTTAGATCATGGTGAACCTTCTTTTCCCTTTGGGAGCTTGTTATTTTAATTTCTTTCTCTAGTTTTGAATGACTTGTTTTGAGGTAGCCTGGGAATTGTCTTGACACCTTCCAGATTGATTAGAGGCTTCAAAGATAATTAGTGATAGTTGTTTTATGAATTGTTATTTCCAAGTTGCTTCATTGGAAAACTAGGCTGTTAATGAGATCTTTGATTGTTTATTTGTTTTATTTCTTCTAGAATCGTTCTTCCGCTGTCGATTGTTGACGTGATGTGTAGATGAGGCCAAGTGGTTCTCTTGGGGATCAACAATGGTCTCAAGTGTCAGCCACATCAAGGGTACCCTCCCAGAGCGTGAGAAACTTGGTATTAGAGCAAAAAGTTTGGAAGTCCTTGGGAGTCTATGAAGTCGTGTCTAGTAGAGTCTTGTTTATTGGTGTTTTGTGCACCACACTTATAAGCGAGAGGCTACAGGACATTAGGAATGATTACACTTCTTCCATATTATGAGTTCGTGCGATAAAAGGTTTTTTTGAATTTTTTTTGAATACCAAACCAAGTCAAGTCAAACCACATGAGTTTTTTCTAGGGTTGACTCAATTTGCTATTTGATTTTATTTTCGATTTGGTGTTTTGTTCACTCCTAGTATAATATTTACTCTATGGTAACTATACATCATCAAATAACCCTTTTATGGAAAACATTCTCTTGAAAATTTTCTCCTAAAATCAAAGACATCTAAACGTAAAAAATTGAAGAGAAAACAAGCACAACGTATAGGTTATTCTTACAAATGTTTTACAAGCACCTGGTTACAAAATAGTGTGCTTGAGTACTTAAAACTTTTTGGAGCAAGTAACATAATCTTAAAAGTTATTTTTCCTTCTTAGTGTAAGATGTTTACTTTAGGGTAACTAAATATTATCAATAACCCTTTTTTTATTTATGAAAAGCATTCTCTTCGAAATTTTCTCCTAAAATCAAATGAAACTAAACTTACAAAATTGATTCATATGTAGAGAGGGAAGTGTATATATTACCTTGCTAGGGGTTATGTTGGGTATATGATGAGTTTTTAGGTGAAAAATATCATGAATCAAGTGTCCTCCACACTTCACTTCTATTGAAGCAATCAACTTACCTTTCACACCCATATTTTCTTTTAGGTATAACAAAAAAGATTTGTGGAGAAAGTGGTGACTGTACAATTAAACTTAAGGCATTATATAGATTTCAATTAGCTCTGCGAAATGTATTATAAATGTTATTTCCTTGTTCATTTTATGTGACATCTTTTAATTTGACACGATGTTTAAGAAAAAAAAAACTTTTGAAACTTATAGTCTAAAATAATTCTTAGATATTTGTGCGGTTGAAAATCTTTTCATTAAGGATAAAAAGAAAATTTTAAAGTTAAATTGTTTCCAATTAGAATAAGATAACATTCTTTTTTAAACAAACCAAAAATAAAAGAGTGTCACATAAAATAAAACGGAGGGAGAGTGTAAGACATGATCAATGACATATCATGGAAAATTAGAGGGAAACTTACATAGATATACCATATTAAGAAAATATTTACCATTTAAAGCAATAATAATTTATTTTCACTAAACACTTCTAATACATTTATAATACAAATTTAATTCATATTACAGAGATATATTTATTTTCACTGAACACTTCTAAAATATTTATAATACAAATTTAATTCATATTACAGAGAACTATTTATAAAAC
>JBCEWC010008242.1:0-20255 GCA_038996855.1 Solanum aculeatissimum | reverse complement strand
AATCTCAAAGTATTAAAGAATAATTTGAACACTGTTGGCAGCGTGGGTGGCAGCCCAGGGGCAAGAGCCTAGCATGGATCGATCTCACTTGGGTTAAGGGTGGCAACCTAGGGGCGAAAGCCTAGCATGGGCCGATCTCTATTTATATAGCTATGAGGACAACATCCCAGGGGTTAAAATGCCTAGCATGGGTTATCCTCTTTACCACTGATCAACTGGTCGTTTATATCGCATACCTAAAGGAATTATAAAGCATTGAAAATAAAGAATGTAACATACACCGTTCCCCAAATATAACAAGATGGTCTTTTATTATGATCTATGTATTTATCTATTGCTACTTGACTTCACTTGAGTTTTCATTTTCTATGTGCTATTGCCTTACATATTCAGTACATTATTTCGTACTAACATCCCTCGTGGGGGATGCTGCAATTCTTGATGCAGGTACAAGTACTCCAGCTGGTAGACCTCCGATATAGGCGCATCCGACACTTAGCTACTTTTGGTGAGCTCCAAGTTGATCTCGGGGCTTTACTGAGTCTATAGTTTATGCATTAGAGTATTGTATGATAGTTTGATGTAAGGCGGGGCCTGTCCCGACCTATGTTATAGTTTTCTATCTTGTAGAGGCTTTGTAGACTTATTGTATATAGTGTGGTTGTAGCTTGTCTCTAAATAGTTGTGGCCTCAACGGCCAAGTCTGGTATGTAAGATGGTGATACTTATTTTGATCTCCTTATCTCAGTAGAGTTGTCATAGACATAAGCATGATAAGTACAGGTTGTATGTTGATTCTCTCGGGCCTAGAGGGCACCGAGTGCCTGTTCGTGTTTGTAGAGTTGGAGGCTTGACAGATTGACTCAGAGTAAGAGACTTCGGATGCCAGGTAGGCTAGGCTTTCTCTAAACCTTAGACCGAGCTAACATAGTTGTATATTTGAGTTGAAATGTGTAGAATGTGCCACAAATGAGTTGAGTTGTAGGATTTATGTTGTTTATAGTTGTTATTTTGAGGGTTGTATTAGTTATAACTATTGTGTTAGCTAAATCCTTACACGGTATGACTACGAGAGGGCCCGAAGGGGGTTGGTTGGGCTTCGAACATGTGATATGTATGTACACTGAGCTTGACTCTTACTTGTATTTGTGTGTGGTCTGAGGCTACCACAATATACTAGCTATTGAGGCTGACCTATGATTACATGCTACCCTGTGCACTAAATCTAGTATTTATATCTGGTTGGTATGCATATGCATGATGCGACTACGATTATCTATATATGTTCTGAGTACTTATGATAGAATTTCTTGTTTAAACATGATTCTATTCTTCTTGTGACTTATATGATCTTGTATACCATTATTATCTGTTATGGACTTGTGCTACTTGCTAGTGACGGGAGAAACACCCTATGTTTTGGGGACGGTGATAGTTGCACTCCTAGAGGAGTCTTACATTCTGCGATATGAGAGGTGTTGCTACTGAGTCATTGGTGGGTTTGATATGGGAGTGTGACCTTATTAATGAGGGGCATGTTTTATCCAATGAGCTTCCTAGGATTATCTGTGATGAGATATTAGCGGTGTAGGTTAGTTCTGGGTATGGCATCCTATTTAGAGAGGGGCACATTTTCAGTGGGCCAGCACATGGTTGCCTTGGGTGATGTCCTTGATAGCAGTTGGGTTGCAACATGATTCTGGGTAGGTGACATCCCTCCGATTGTTTATCCTCTTGAGTCTTAGCTTAGGTTATACCGACGCTGCTGATGTGTTTTCGAAATACAACACTTTTGATGCTTAAAACTTGGAATTAGTGTGTTCTCAAAGCGCTGTTAGTAGATTTGATGTGGTTTTATATTTGTTTTGCGGGATTGCAAGGTTGACATGTGTTTTTGGAGAAAAATGTGTTGAACCAACAGTTTTTGATGATCCACGAAACCCTTTAAGGGTCATGGAATAATTCAAGGGCCGTAAGAGGGGATTCGTAGAAATTTCTAGTGAAGGGTGACTTTCTGAATAAGATTCTACGAGTGATGCAGATGAGACATAAAACAATCTACGAGTTGTAGATTTGAAGTCGTGCCCTGAGGATCAGAAAGTGGAGAAGTGTTGAAAGTCCATTAGATGAAACCCTCCATGGGCCGTAGAATCTTATAAGGCCCGTAGATAAGTCTCGTAGAAGATAATTCCAAGTTATAGTTGAAGTCCATGAAACCTCGACATATGAGCCATGGAACATAGTACGATTCGTAGACTTGCCTGTGGATTATGCTGACACAATTTTTCCATTTTGATTTGGTTTTGTATTTTAGACATTATAAATAGGTTTTTAGGTTATTTTTCATAGAGTTGCAGAGAGAGTTCATACTAACTCATAGTTTTTAATAGTTTTAAAGAGACAAAAATAACTTTTGTGTTCCTGATTCGTATTTAGATTTCTATCGAAGAGTTGGATTTATTGTTCATCGACTCCTTCATGCAAGTGCTAAATTATGTTATTCTATATCATGATTCTTCCATATACACCAATTATGATTAGCTAAATACACAACTAGGGTTGTGGGAATCATGAAGAACTAACAAGGTAAAATCGAATAATTTATGATTCTTAGAAGGTGTGTATGCATGTATTAGTTATTTCTATTCACTTTAACTATCTTTTAATGGAAGACCAACATTAGAACCCGCCTAGTTTTACTTTCCTAATCAAGGAGGTAATGAATAGGAAAAGAGAATAACTAATAGGATTCAATTGAGTTGTTCTCGTCTAATCAACCAAACTAAATTAAGGGGATGTTGTACCGGGACAAATAGGTAAGTCTTAGTAATGTCACACTGCGGAGATGGATCAAATTAAGTAGTGAAATTTACCTCTCCGCTGGATCAAAGATTTAGGCAAACTTAACTTACTGTCCTACATCACACTAGAATAGATCATAATTATCAGGTAATACCAAGTTTGGGAATCATGGGGAACACATCACCCTAATTTTCATACAACATTTGCATTAGCTTAGTTATTTGTTATTTTCAATTACAAACCCCTCCTTTCGGGAGATAACTAGGTTAATCACCCACTTTACAATTGAACTATTCTGGAGTCTACCATATTCCCTATGGGATTCGACCCTAACCTTGGTTAGGTTATTTACTTGACAGCGACCGCTTTACCCCAAAAAAGAGATGTAGCTTGAGCGGCATCAAGTATTTTGGCATTGTTGTCGGGGAATAAGGTTAGACTTGTTTAGTTCAAGTAATTTAGGGATTAATCCTTATTTTTATAATTTTACATTTCTTGTTATTTTTTTTATTTTAGCGTGCAAGTGTAGTTGATGTCACTTAAGCCACACTCTCTTTTTGAGGTAAAGTGGCCACTGTTAAGTAAATAACCTAATCGAGGTTAGGGTCGATCCCTTAGGGAATATGGTAGACTCAAGAATTGATTCAATGTAAGTCGGGATGAATAACCTACTTATCGTCCTGAAAAAGAGAGGTTTTCATAAAGTAAATTTAACTAAACTAGACTAAGGCAGATGATAAGAAATTAGTCGAAGAGCTAACTAGGGTAGTGTGTTCCCCATGAATCCCTAACTTGGTACTATCGAATAAATACAATCTTTTCCAGTGTGTAGGTGTAGGACAGTAAGCTAGGTTTACCTAATCCTTTGATCTAACAAATGGGTAAATTTCATCATGAAACTTGATCTGTATCCGTGATGTGACATTACTAACCCTTACTTTTTTATCCTAGTACAACCTCCCCTTGATCCAATTCGGTTGATTAGACGAGAACATCTGAATCGAATCTTGTTAATTACCTTTTTTCCTATTCATTACTTTTTTGATTCGGCAAGAAATACTAGGCGAGTTCTAACGTAGGCCTCAATTAAAAACATATAAAGTGAACAGGATTAATTAATACAACTTAACACACCTTCCAAGAATTATACAATATCTGATTTTACCTTGTTAGTTCCTCATGGTTTTCACAACCCTAGTTGTGGATTTAACTATGCATGATCATTATAAATGCAGGAATTCATGAAGTAGAGTAAAACAATTGAGCACTTACTCAGATTAAACTAAGAGTATGAAATCCAACTCTCCAATTAGAATCACAAGATTGAATTGAGAACACATAATATTTTTGCACTCACAAAATATGATAAATCCCTAAATGTATTCTCTAAAACCTTGTTTAGACTTTGTGACACCTGTTCTCTCCTTGAAATATAACATAGAAAACTATTTATAATGTGTAAAATACAAAACCAAGTGCAAAAGAAAAATTGCATCGACACACTCTATGGGCAAATTCACGACTCATGCATCATCTACAACTCGTATGTCAGGGTTTTGTGGACTGCAACTGAATTCTGGAGACTACTTCTACTAGACCTTTCCATGGGCCGTGTAAGATTCAATGACCCGTGGGGGGTTTTGTCTGTTGACTTTTCAAAGCTTCTCCACTTTTTGATCCTCAAGCACAACCACACTTCTATGTCTCGTGGATTGGTCTACGACTCATCTGCTTCCTTTGTAGATTTTAATTCAAAAATTCATTCCTCATTGGAAATTGATACGAGACCCCATCTACGGCCCATGAATATTTCCACGACCCGTAAAGGGTTTTGTGGATCACCAAAATTTACTGATTTAGCACACTTTGCCTAAAAACTATGCCAACACTAAAATCCTGCAAAATAAACACACAAACACATCAAATCAACTAACATCGCTTTGAGAACACATAAAATTCTAAGCTTTAAGCATCAAAAGTGATGCATTTCGACAGCATATCAACACTCTTAACTTAATATTGTTGCTTGTTCTCAAGCTATGAACTCAATCTATATAAGCAGTACAGGAACACACAGACCTCAAACTATGGCACATACTTTATCAAGCTCAAACACATACACCCACACCTCTTTTCAAATACATATCAGATAGCTATCCGGCAAACCGATGCTGACCAATACATCCAACAGTAAAAATATGATAAGTTATGCAACCATAAATAAGAAACAATCACTAACTTAGTAAGATATTAACAATGCAATGCAAGTGCCCTCATGAAAAGAAGTCTCATTCCTTACTCTGGATGATATTTTCAAATTCAGTACATGGGAAAATACTACAACACTCACTCTCACAAATGATATTCAAATACTGTGACCAATACCATAGGATTTCCCCTATACTCATGACTAATGCCTTGAACTAGTTGGACTAGGATCACTTTAGGACTTTCTAGACTTATAACGTAGGCTCATGGGGCTTTGGTGGGGTATTTCAGGAATATTGGTAACTAATCGTCGTCCTTGACAATGCATTGTCTACACTTCTGCCCTACCAACCTATCTTTTTCTCATTCCCCCTTTTCTCCCTTTTATAAGCTTTTTGGGGTGCTTTGTTCTCATTCTACATGATGCTTTTATATTTTTCCCAAGTTTTTTCCTTCTTAGCACACTGATTAGGCATATATTTATATTTCTTTTGCACCCTTTAGAACATTTCCTTCCCCTTTTCTGTATCACTAGTTTCCCCCTCCTTACATGATTTTCCTATCACCAGCTACCCTCAACTTGGACTTTTAGCCTGAGTTGAGGTGCATAATATCAATCCTCAGAATCAGGGCCACTTTTGGTAGCCACTCTCAACTTAAGCCTTTTACTTCAATCGAGGTGCACAATGTTCAAGGGAGGACCAGGGCCAAGTTTAGGACTTATCATTTATAAAGGTTACTTGGGTATTTACATAGAAAGAGGCCTATGCAAGGATCAAACACAAGGATTAAAGGATATACAACACATTTGGTCAGTTATTTAGGCTAAGTGGACTATTAAGAACAACAACCTAAGATCCTTTCCTAACCAACAAACCTACAGTACAAGTCAAAGTAACAGGGCAAGTTCTGAATTGAAACACAATATATGAATCATGAAATTTAAGCTCACTTACACATGGCATTGCATACATATCAACACAGACTGTTCAAATCATGTTTTTTTATCACAATGTAGCATAACTTATCAGAACAAACACTATCAAACAACTAATCATGCGTGGTCTATATAAACTAACTAATCAAAAAAATCTAGTGGGTGTCATTGTTCAACAAAAATATAACTATGCCATAGATATAGGTATTTTATGCTACTAATACTACCTAAACATGTCAGTTCAATAGAAAATAAATATCCACAGGAAAAAAGAACACAGACAAGAAAACCCTTTGGATAAAAAATTGGGATAGTTATAGGCCAAGGCTACTCAAACTTCATCGAGGCCTATAACTACCTACACCCCATCGAAAAAATTATGTATTATCCCCAAAATGCACATAGCATATCAAAAATAAGGAACCGGGGTCAAAAGAGCATACCTGGGCACCTTAGCGCCTCACTCAATCTGAGATTGTCCACCCTCCACATTCCTGGTGGACTCCTCGCCTGTAGAAGCATGTCTTGAGGGTCCAACACCCCTCTCTTTCTCAAGCTCATGAGCTACCCACATCTCCTCATCTTACCTTGATCTCGCACAGGCAAACTCTAGCTCTTTCTTCTTTGTCAGCCCCATCACATAATATCAGAATCATCCATGTGGGGCCCCTTTCCAAGGGAAGGTAGTGATGGATCCTCTGAAGCAAACAAGTCGACCACCATCTCAACTAGAACATCTAGTGGGATATCAACTGGCACAACCAATTCTGCACTCATCTGGGCTCTGAGCTGTTGAATCTCTATCTGGATGACTATCAAATCAATAGGCCTCACTATGTTGAGGCTCTGTTGGACCCACCTCTCAAAAGTATCAATTTGGGCATCCACACGATTGAGTCTGTCTTAGATAGCAGTGATCGTGTATGCCTGCACGCGAAACTTCACCTTAGAAACAACTTGGCAGACCCAGGGCCTCAACTACTACAATAACTGAGTTATCTATGACTCAATGTGGGTTTGTCACTACACCAGGTCCTGAAATGATGTCGCGGACATGAATACCATGCCTGTGGATGATGGAGGAGTAGGTATGGCCACTGGGGCAGGAATATTAGTGGTGGGTCCCCTCTCTACATCTGCCTCAGCTTGTGGAGGCCTCTTGATAGTAGGTGCAGCAGTAGCAGTGGTGATAGATAGTTCAGGTGGTGACAATGGGGCAAACATCTCTGGCATGGGTACTGGTCATCTCGGCGCCTCCTGGAGTGCAATCAGGTTATCATTATCCTTGATCAGGCTGGTATCTAGAGTCCTCTAAACCTCCACCTTCACATCCACATGGTGAAGAACCTCTACCCCCATCACTAGACATAACCAGTAGATAAGGCATGGGAAGGGGATAGTCATGGACCTCTTTAGAGATGCCTCATGAATCTACTCTAAAATTAATGCAACCCAATCAATATCGTAACCAGCTAGTAAGTTGGTTTCCAAAATAGCACAATTCGGTGTCAATGTATTATCTGCTAGTGTCGATCAGGTCCGTAATCGAACTACTGCCCACTAAAACTTTGCAGGAAAACTGAAAGAAGCCTTAACTATCAGCTCCACTGAAGTGGCTATCCATGTAAGGTCAGACCCCTCTACCATGATTTGGTCAGCAACCCATCTCGTTAATGTTATTTGTTGATCTGGGTCCCTCATAACACCTAAGTCTCTAGTCTACCCCACCCTGCGATCAAACTCTATTGGGGATCTAAGGGTTGATAACTCGGGCCCAAATAGCATCTGGCAGATGGCCTCCTAAAAAATATCCACTTGTCGGCCTCTCACCATCACATATACAAGTCTGGGCAGGGTGAGAGACTTCTTCCCCCTGGGAAGAATATTTTGTACGGTGGAGGCATAGGAGGCGAAGAACTCTCTAATCACCATCGGTGAATACCTCTCTGATGGCTCTACTATCCACTGAATCCTGTAACGAGCAATAGTGTTCTCGAGCCCTGGGACACTGTCGAGTCCTATCGTGATGACTCGTGGCTCTTTAAAGATGGAATGAGTGGGTCGACCATGCTTATTTTGCCAAATATCCTCCGCATATATAGCCTACATGACCTTAATGCACCACCTGCTATCTCGTGACACTGGTGGTAAGGCTGGTGCTCGAGCGGCTAAAGATGAAGTAGAGTCTAACCCCTCCTTAGGTCCGGACTCCAACCTTCTCTCAAAAAAGGTCATCTGCACTAAGTTATTGGCCCTGTCACCTCTCTCATCAGACTGGGCAGACCAAACCACTATAGACTAAGACTGAGCCTGTCTGGTGGTGCATCGAGTCTGTCGTGGCTCAAAGTCCGAATCAAGGTGGACGCCAAGCTCCTCAACTGAGCCACTAGTCTTGGGATCAACCTCTGAGTCTGTAGGCTCGTCCTACAATTAGTTCCTCATGGTGTTGATCTTATCTCTTCTTTGTCAGGGAGACATAGTGCCTGCAAAGCACCGATTCAGTACACCGATTAGTCCTATGAATCAAAATTTAGAAAGAAAAATAGAACAAGATAGGGAAAATAAGGGTTTATGAGTGCCTTTTTATGAGCCATAGAGTGATCTACGAGCAATAAAGGACCCTCATGAAAGCAGTGTCAAATATTTTATGCCACTGTAATTGCATCTACAAGGCCAAGTACGACTCGTAGAAGTCTCTACGATTCATAGAATATGTCGTAGATGGGATTCCAGGTCAGGTTTCAAACAAGAAAAACTCTACGAGACCTAACTATGAGTCATGAAAAAATTTATGACTCATGGAAGGTCTCGTCTGATGATATCCTAGAAACATTGATTTCTAGAATTCCCTACGAGGGGTAACTACGGTTCGTAGATTAGTCCACGAGCTATAGAAAACCCTTGTAAAATGAACTTCCAAATTCTAATTTTTTAAAGTTCATTATACGAGTCCTATGTGACCAATCTTCACTTATTTAAACAGCATCGAAGTAAGACACACACACCCCATATGGTTTCACACACAAGACCCATCTCCACATGTAATTTTGTTCAATAATAACCCCATCAAAAGTGATTTAACATATGATCCCAATGGTTCAACCCTATTTTAGAATGTATATTTGTCTTCAACAATTCCATCAAGTCCCATGTAATAGTTTTAGTTGATTATCATTCAATTCGCGGGCATGTGATGCTATTTAAGCATGATTCAGCTATCCACAACACTTTTCGGCTAATAAGTTCAACACAAAGCATAGGAAATCATACCATATTCCCCAATTAGTTTCAAATTTAAAAATGAGCTAGCTTGACACATAGCATAAATGCCTTACCCATCATGTAACAACAAACATTAACATTAAAATCGAAAAATTTAGGTTTTATAGAACCAGAAACTCACCAAAAACAATGACATATTGACTGATGTAGATGGAGGAATTAAAAAGGGTGCCAAAACCCTAGCTTTTAGGGCTCACTGGAAAGTGGATGAAAATTTTGCCGGAACGGTGGTGAGTATGCCAATTGTTTGTCGAACCGAGGTCAAGGGTTCGGGGATAGGGTTATTTTTGCAATATATTTAGGGAAATGGGGTTAAATTTTATTTTGACCCCATATATATGATGATCGGGTTATCTCATAAGAACTGGGTCTGACTCTAAGAGACCCCAATTATGAGCCGTGAAATGTTCTATGACTCATAGGTCATGGACTAGTGGGAGCCTTAAACCCTAATTTAGGGCTTGAGTTCTACAATTCCTTGTACAATCCATATCTTAAAACACAACTCATAAGAAGGTTTCATAGAACACCCTCGACACTTAGTCTGATACTGGAAAACTTATCTGGGGTCCATGGGCCTCATTCACGACCTGTAGTTTGTTCTATGGATCATAAAGTTGGCTCATGGACTGGAGTGCATATAGTTTTTCTCACTAGAATATTCTACGATCTAGTATACGGGTCGTACAGTGATGTACGACTCATATAATCAGTCATAGAATCAGTTTACCTGGCCTTTTCAGTCAAAACTAGTTGACTTTGTTTTGCACCTACAGAACTTGCATAAAACACACTATTACCCTATATGTCACCAGTCCAATGTCCACACATTACAATCAAATTACTGAAAAATAAAAATTACCTAACAATCTAATAACTACAAAAAAAGTCAAAAAAAACTACCCTATTACATCAAATAACTTGGGTTGCCTCCCAAGAAGCGCCTGGTTTATTATCGTGGCACGACACAAATGTTTTGTTTACTCAAACACCATCAATCGCCCACACTTCCATCTTTAGCTCGTCTGGCCTCTTTATTGACCGATAGACTTGAAGATAACTTCTTCATCATTCAATCTAAACTTGAGTTGGTCGGATTCCATATCCACTAGGGCTCACCCAGTGGCTAGGAAAGGCCTTCCTAAGATGATCAAGACTTTGAAGTCGACCTCAAAATCTAAGATCACATTATTTATGGGGAATATGAACTTATCAACTTTGATGAAGACATCATAAAGTATCCCCATAGGCTTCTTCACTGTTCGATCAACCATCAATAGTCTCATGCTCGTCAAGGTAGGGGCTATCAAGCCAAATTTCTTGAAGATAACAAGGGGCATCAAATTTATGCTGGCACCAAGATCACATAATGCCCTCACAAACTCCACATCACCTATGGTGCAGGGAACAGTGAATGATCCTGGGTCTTCTCGTTTCTGCACCAAGGACCTAGTTGAGATTGCACTGCAATGTTGGATCTCTTGTGAGAGCTCTTGACTCATAGTACGCTTCTTTATAACTCAATTCTTCATAAACTTGGCATACCCGGGCATCTTCTCCAATGCTTCAATCAACAAGATGCCTATAGAGAGTCATTTCAACATTGAGAGAAAGTGTTTAAACTTGCCTTCCTCCTTTTTATTTAGTCTTTGAGGGAAGGGAGGAGGAGGATGAGTAATGGGTATCAACTATTTTAGCCTGCAATGCTTTCCTCGTTCTCTACACGATCATCTCTAGTCTTAGTCTGCCTATTCACAAGACTCTCATCATGAACATTACCATCACCCAATGGTATTGGAGGATCATTGGTCTGCTTTTCACTGTGGGTTGTGATTGCCACAAACTTCTTCTCAATCTTAGGATTTAACACTGTGTTATTTGGCAGCATACCTTTTTGGCGTTGGTTCAACTGAGTTGATATCTAGCCAAACTGTTGCTCTAGCTGCTTAATTACCACAGAGTGAGACTCAATCTTCTTGTTGATACTGGAGATTTCAGACTTCATGCAATTTAGTTTCTCATCCTGTGTATCAACCTTCTTCAATAACTGGTCAAACATCTCCTTAATGCGAGAGGATCCAACTCAAGAATCCCAATTGTGCGGTGGAATATACGGACCACTTCTGAAGCCATCTCAGTGACCCCATTCAGCATCTCTGTCCAGTACCATATTCCCATCATAATAGCCTTCTCTATTGTTATCTCTAAAGGCACCATCTCTCAAAGTTCTGACCTTGGTTCCCTTGACCTTAGTGCCAATAGTCCTGATTGGACCTTCGGGCATTGGTCCTAAAACCCACCATCTGATCAGCAACGAAACACGTGTCCTCCTCATAATAAGGTTCCTCATACATGGGTGTACGCGAAGGTTGATGAGCTATAATATTTACTCATTCCAGATTCTGCTTCATCAACAACTCCACTTTAGTATTAATCCGCGCAAGTTCCTACATCACTTTCTTGCTTGCTTGTGTCTGTGCCAAACTAGTACTAATCGAGAACGAACTCCTTGTAGTAGCCTTTTCCCTCGTACCCCATGCACAGTTTGTCTTGAACACCCTTTTGAGTCTCTCATCAACCTCCTGGAATGGACGGTCTATAAATGAGCCCCCCATAATAGTATCAGCTACCGCTTGGCCATTCTCATCAAGGGCTTTATAGAAAATCTCAACCAGGGATTTGTCAACAATCTTGTGGTCAGGGACACATATCAGACACTTAGTAAACCTCTTCCATGTAGCACCGATTGAATCACTTGGTATATTCTCAAAGTTGTTAATCTTAGACTTTAATTTTAACTTCTTCGAGATGGGGAAGAACCTCTCTGAAAATGCCTTCTGCAATTTTGCCCAACTGGTGATCAAACTCTGTGGAAGCTCAGATAACCATAACTTTCCATAACCTATAAGCGAAAATGGGAAAACACGAAGCCCAATGACATCCATGGATAGATTTTGGTTCTCTATCATGCTCTTACAGACGAACACAATATTGTGTAGATAGTTATGTGGATCCTCTGATGGTAGGCCCAGAAATAATCCATGATTCTGTAGAATTTGGGGCAGTGCACTTGAAATGAAAAACTTTGTGTCATCTAGTAGTGGGGGTAACACAATAGCTCCCCTAACATCTACCGCCATAGGGTCAAGCCGGTATTGGTTCCATTGATTAGTTATGGCTTGAAGTCCCTGTGGTAGTGTTGGTTTCAGTGGAGGTGGATCATTCACTCCATTATTCTGGTTTAGCTCTGCATTTACTGTCTCATTTGTAGCGTCGTTTGTATTGTCTTAGGTCATCCTTCTTATTGTCCTCTTGATCTCTGGATCAAATAGAGCCAAGTGATTGCCTCGACTTCAAGTGTTGTGCATACACTACACTTGCACACAAAAGCAAAAACAACAAAACATAAAATTAGAGAAATAAGGATTATTCCCCCAAAATTACTTGAATTAACCAAGTCTAGCTGTATTCCCCAGCAACAGTGTCAAAATACTTGATGTCGCTCAAGCCACACCTCATTTTTTAGGTTAAGCAGTCGCTATCAAGTAAATAACCTAACTGAGGTTAGGGTCAATCCCTCAGGGAATATGGTAGACTCAAGAATTGATTCAATGTAAATCAGGATGATTAAGCTACTTATCACCCAAAAAGAGGAGAGGGTTTTCGTAAGGTAAATTTAACTAAACTAAACTAAGGTAGATAATAAGAAATTAGTAGAAGAGCTAACTAGGGTAGTGTGTTCCCCATGAATCCCTAACTTAGTATTATCAGATAAATACTATGTTTTTCAGTGTGTAGGTGTAGGACAGTGAGCTAGGTTTACCTAAACCTTTGATCCAGCGAGTGATATGACATTACTAATCCTTACTTTTTATCCCAGTACAACCTTCCCTTGATCTAGTTCGGTTGCCGATCAGATTACAGCAGAGAGGCCAGACCCCATGTGGGTAGATACATCAGCAGAGCCTATCGTGAAGGCATCCCTCAGTTTTACCATCAATATTTTATGGGCGGTTGAGAGATCGCAGATCTGACCTACTCTTGTAGACAATACTTTGACATCGGACCATGCAGTGCTAGTTTCCAGCATCTTTGCTGGCTATGAGACTGAATGGGCCATGTTGATTGCCAAGTAGATTCACGAGGTGGCCCTGAAGAGGTCCATATCCATCCCCTTCCCGTGTCTTAACTACAAGAAATGCTTATAGGCGGGGGTGGAGGTTCTTCACCATGTGGATGATCTTGTATAGGTTTAGAGGACCCTAGATGCCAACCTAATAAAGGTTGATGATAATCCAATGACACTTCAACGGGCACCGTTATCACCAGTCGTTATGCCAGAGATGTTTGCCTCAGCGCCACCGTCTGAGCCTTCTACCACTACCACTATTGTTGCACCTACTACTAAGGGCCTCCCACAGGTTGAGACAGAGATGGAGTGGGTTCCCACCACTGGTATTCCTGCGCCATAGGTCGCACCTACTTCTTCTGCACCTGCCGACATAGTATTCATGTATGTGATATCACTATAGGCCCTAGTATAGAGACAAACCTGCATTGAGTCACACATGACTCATTTATTGTAGTAGTTGAGGCCTTGGGGCCACCAGGTTGTTTCTGAGGCAAAGAGCTACATGCAGGCATTCACAATTATAGCTATTCAAGATCGACTTAGACTCGTGGACATTCACATATATGAATTTGAGAGGTGGGTCTAATAGAGCCTCAGCACATTGAGGCCTATTGATATGATGGCTATTTAGATAGAGATTTAACAGCTCAGATCCCAGATGAGTGTTGCACTGGCCACGCCAGTCGAGAGCTTACCGGCAACACCTGTTGAGATGGTGGTAGATTTGTTCACTCTAGAGGAGACACCATTGCCTTCCCTCAGGAAGAGGCCTCACACAAATGGCCCAGATGCTGTGAGACTAGAGGCGGGACTGACAGAAGAGCAGTAGTTAGAGCTTATCAGACTACGATCACTACAAGATGAGGAGATTAGGCAAGCTAGTGAGTTGGAGAAAGTGAGGGGTGCTGGATCTTTGGGACATGGTCCTACAGTTGAGGAGTCTAATAGGGATGTTGGGGGTTGACAACCTCAGATAGAGTAAGGTACTTAGACGACCAGGTATGTTTCTTTTGACCCATGTTCTTCACTTTTGATATTGCGTGTGCATTGGGGACAATGCACATCTTTTTAAATGGGGTGTGGGTAGTTATAGGTCTCAATAAAGTCTGAGTAACTGTGGCTATAACTATCCTAATTTTTTATTCCAAAGGATTTTCCTTCCTGTGTTCTTTTTTCCTGTAGATATTTACTTTCCATTGAACTGGATATTTAGGATGTTTAGGTAGTATTAGTAGTATACAATACCAATATCTATGGCATGTGTTTGTTTTTGTTGATAGATAATACCCACCAAATATTTTTTTATTAGTTAGTTGCTCGATCTCACTCAACCCATACCTCTACTCGGAGGTTAAAGCGGTCGTTATCTAGTATTTAACCTTACAATGGTTAGGATCAATCCCTCGAGAAATATGGTAGACTCTGGATTAGAACACCTTGTAAATTGAATCGATTTACACTATTATCTCCTAGAAAAGAAGAAAATAAACACAAAGAAGGGGCGTTTGCAAGTGAAAGTAAAATCTAAACTAAAATGCACGTGTTTGTAATCAAGAGAAAAGTGAACTAGGACTATGTCTTCCCCATGACTCCCTAACTAAGTGCTCTTGGATATTTGTGACTCTTTTCTGGTGTGTAAATGCAGGACAATAAGCTATATTCTCGTAAACACTTGATCTGGAATATAGGTGAATTTCATCAAATTACTCGATCCGTCTATATGATGTTGCTTTACTAACCCTTACTCTATCCCAGTACAAACTTACTTATTTTAGTTAGATTGATTATTTGAGAGAAATCGATCAACTACTGTTAATTAACTCTTTTCCTATTACTCACTTCATTGATCCGGCAAGTGATACTAGGCTAGTTCTAACGTTAGCCATCGTTAAAAATCAATTAAAATAAAGAGATTAACTAATACATCCTAACACCATCCAAGAATATGCAAGTTATCCAATTTTATCTGAGTTAGTTCGTCATGGTTTCCACAATCCTAGTTGTGGATTTAGCAACGCATGCTTGGAGTGTTTTTAGAAATTATGCAAAAATAAGACATAATTAAAATACTTACATGCAAGAATAGATGAACACAAATCCAACTTCTCAATCTAATTGCAAACTTGAACCAAAAGATTGTAGTAAAATCACAAAAATAATGTTCACAATAAAACTATTTTTTCATCTTAATGTTCACTTCCTCTCTATTGTTGTTTATATCTTAAAAAAATCCTAAAAACCTATTTATAGTACTTAAAATATGAAGCCAAAACGAAAAAGGATGTCGTGTCGCCATCATTTACAGGTATCTTTTATGGCTCATGTAGCAGTTCATGGCTCGTGAAAGGGGTCTCGTGGAATGTAGTTACATCCAGCAGGCGCTTTTCACGAAACCTTTCCATGGGTTGTGAAGGATTCCATGACCCGTGAAGGGTCTCATCTATACCACTTTTCAAAAACTCTTCCATCTCTAATCTTTGCTTCATGATCACACTCTATGACTCGTATACTGGTTCACGAGTCATGGTCCTCTCTCATAGAGTGCAACTCAATTTTCACCCCTGCACTGGAAGAATAAACGAAACCTCCTCTATGACTCATGGAAGGACCCATGACCCATAGAGGGTCTCATATACCTCCAAAAACTACAACTTTTCTGCACTTCACGCCCAAAGTCAAGCCAATACTAAAATCCAACAAAATAAATAGGGACACATCAAATATACTAACATCGCCTTGAGAACGCACAAAATCTCAAGTTTTAAGCATTAAAAGTATTGTATTTTGGCAGCACATCAACACCCTCAACTTAAAATTGGTTCTTGTCCTCAAGCGACGAACTCAATCTACTTATGCAGCATAGAGACACATAAACATCAATCCAATGGCACAGACTATATCAAAATCTCAACAAATACCTAAGTCTCTTTCAAACATATATCAAATAGTCATCCAGTAAACCAATATAGACCATAATATCCAACAGTGTAGCTATGGCAAGCTATGCAACCATAAATAAGCCACATATCACATATTTGGTCAAGTATCAACAATGCAATGCAAATACCCTCACACAAAGAAGTCCCATTATACACTCTGGTGATATTTTCAATTCAAGTTCATTAGGACTACATCAAAGACACTCGCCCTCACAAAAGATATTCAAATACTGTGCCCAATACCATATGCTTGCCCCTATACTCTAGATCGTGACTTGTTGACTTGTCGGACTGGGATCATGTTAGGACTTTTTAAGCTTGTAATGTAGGCTCAGGGGTCTTTGGAGTGATTTTATGGAAACATAGTGACTGGGGCCGTCCTTGATACTGCATTATTCCACACTTTTACCCTACCAACCTATCATTTTTACTTTCTTCTCCCTTTTTCTCTTTTTTAACTACTTAAGGGTGTTTTTTTCATTTTTAGCACTTTGCCTTATTCATTCACATTATTTTGAACTTTGGAAAATTTTATCATTTCTCTTGAACCCTTTTTATTCTTTTTCTCCCTTCTCTGTATCACTAAGCTTTTTCCTCACTTTCATGACTTCTCCTGATGCCATTCACCCTTAACTTAGGCTTTTGGCCTAAGATAAAGTGCACATTATCTATCCTCCAAACCAGGGAAACTTTTTGGATAGCCACCCTCAACTTAGGCTTTTAACATTAGTTGAGGTGCATAATGTTCAAGGAAAGACCAGGGGTAAGTTTGGGATTATCATTCATTAAGGTCTAGGCTTGTTAGGTATTTACAAAGAATAGAGTCAATTTTAGGCTCAAAAATAGGGATCAAGGGATAAATAACATATTTGGTTGGTTATATTTAGGCTAAGTGGGCTAAATCAGAACAATGGCCTAATATCATTTCCTAACCAACTAACCTAGAGTCTAAATCTGAGTAATAGGGTAAGTTCTGAATTAAAGCATAATAAAGAATCATGTAATTAAGCTCACTCACTCATGACACTACTTTACATGTTAACACAAACCAACAAATCATGTTTTTTTTTATCACAATTCACACATGCTTATCAGAACAAACTCTATCAGACACCTAATCATGCATGGTTACTAACAAACTAGCTAAACAAAAATTTGATAGGTATCATTTTTCACACAAAAATTACTATACCATGGATATCAATACTATGTGCTACTAATGCTACCTAAACATACTAAACATGTCAGTTCAGCATAAAATAAAATTTGCAGGGAAAAAGAACATAGGCAAGAAAACCCATTAGAATAAAAAATTGGGGTAGTTATAGACCAAAGTTACTCAGACTTCACTAAGGCCTTGTAACCACCCACACCCCATCAAATATTATGCATTATCCTCAATGCACGTAAACAAAAGATAAAGGACTGGGGGTCAAAAGAAAACATACCTGAGCACCAAAGAGCCTTTCTCAGTCTTGGGTTGCCTCCCAAGTAACATCTGATTTTTATCGCAGCACGACGTAGCTCATTTGAGTACTCAAACTTTGTCAAGTGTCCATGCTTTCACTGTCTTGATTTCTTTTTCATTGCCAAGGTATACCTTCAATCTTGTACCATTTACCTTGAATGTAGAGCCATCTCATTCCTCCAACTCAATAGCTCCATCACTGAACTTTACCATAGCCTCTTTTTCTAATCTGGATAGATGGGCTGCCACCTGGTTTTCTATTCCCTTCCTATCAATCACCTCAAAGTCAAATTCTTGGAGAAGGAGTATCTTTCTAATCAGTCTTGGTTTTGTATCCTTCTTTGACATAGGTATCACAATGCAGAGTGATCTGTGTGAACAATGACCTTGGTCCCTAGAAGGTATGATCTGAACTTCTCAAAGCCAAAGACTACTATGAGCAACTCTTGTTCTGTGATAATGCAATTCCTCTGTGTTGGATTCAGAGCCTTGATGGCATAGTATATTGGATGCAAGATCTTCTCGCGACACTAGCCCAACACCATACCTACTACAATTCCACTAGCATCACACATGATTTCGAATGGCTTGGACTAGTCTGGAGGAATGATAACAGGAGTTGATACCAACCTCTACTTCAGCCCTTTAAATTTTTTAAGGCATGCATCATCGAACACAAACTTGATCTCCTTTTCTAGAAGCTTACACAAAGAGTGTGCAATCTTTGAGAAGTCCTTGATGAATTTTCGATAGAATTCTGTGTGGCCTAGAAAGCTTCTCATCCCTTTGACAAAGATAGGTAGAGAAAGCCTTCCGATCACCTCCACTTTGGCTCTATCAACCTCAATACCTTTGCTAGAGATTTGGTGGCCTAACACTATGCCTTCCGTGACCATAAAGTGACATTTCTCCCAGTTCAAAACAAGATGGAATTTTTATACCTCTGCAGCACCGCATGCAAATATCTCAAGCAATCTTTAAAGGAGCAACCCATCATACTGAAGTCATCCATGAATACTTCGATTGTATCTTCCACCATATCTGAGAAATGAATATCATACATCTCTGGAATGTTACTGGCATATTACATAGCGTGAATAACATCCTTTTGAATATAAAGGTTCCATAAGAGCATGTAAATATGGTCTTCTCTTGGTCCTCTAAGGCAATGGAGATTTGATTGTACCCTGAGTAACCATCAAAAAAGCAAAACCAGCACTTCCCTGCCAATCTATCTAGCATTTGGTCCATAAACGACATTGGGAAGTGGTCTTATCAGTTGAGGCATTGAATTTTCAGTAGTCCATACATACCCTCCATCCTATGACTGTTCGCATTGGAATCAACTTGTTGCGTGCATTAGGGACTACAGTGAAGCCTCCCTTCTTTGGAACACACTACACCGGGCTTACCTATTTGCTGTTAACTATGGGGTATATCACACTAGCATCCAACCATTTGATAATTTATTTGCGCACAACCTCCTTCATAGGTGGGTTGAGATGCCTCTGGTGTTCAACACTCGACTTGTACCCCTTTATTAGTTGAATTTTATGAGTACATATTCTGGGTGGGATATTAATGATATCTGCGATTGTCCAGCCTTCTTGAACTATTGTAGGACTGCTACTAATGTCTGCTCCTGATGGTCTATTAGATATGATGCTACTATGACTGGCAGTGTATTGTCAGGACCTAAGAAAATATATTTCAAATGGGGTGGAAGGTCCTTCAACTCTAGCTCTGGTGGTGACTCAATTAAAGGCTTTATAGGTGGTGACTCCTGATTCTTTAAGTCTAGATCCAGTTTAGCTTTTATCCAAGGAGGACCCTGAACATCCAGAGCTTGAACTGTCTTAACGTAGTCTGGGATACCATCACTTTTGATGTTTATCATCACCGCTTCCAAAGGATCAACGCCCAGCCTTTCTTCAATTGGTACTTCTGGTTCGTCCTTATCATCCCCTTGGTTCAGGTCGGTCTGAACCATCCATGGTTGTACCTAGTTACTGGAATGACACAAAAACCACAAAATAGTGTAACATGCAAGAGATCGGAGTTAATCCTTATAACTATGGTACACTAATCAAGTCTAGCCATATTCCTTGACAACAATGCTAAAATACTCGATCTCGCTCATCCCATACCTCTACTCGGAGGTCAAAGTGGTCATTATGAAGTATTTAACCTAAAAATAGTTAGGATCACTCCCTCAAGGAATATGGTAGACTCTGGATTTTGTAAATTAAATCAATTAACCCTATTATCTCATAGAAAATAGGAAAATAAACATAAAAAGGGAGGGACGGGGGGGGGGGGGGGGGTTACAAGTGAAAGTAAAATCTAAACTAAAATATACGTGTTTCTAATAAAGATAAAAGCGAACTAGGGCTATGTTGTCACGATCCGAATAGGGGGCCTAGATGTGACATGACGAAAGAGGACCCGAAGACCCTCGATCAAGCCATCATAGCATCATTACACTCA
>JBCEWC010008241.1:0-20256 GCA_038996855.1 Solanum aculeatissimum | reverse complement strand
ATCAAGACTAATAAGAAAAGTTTCCATAAGCATAACATTCAACATTCAAGTCGGAGTACAAGAGTTTAGAGTTTGTCTATAAGACTCTATATAGAAGAAACGGGGCCTCGATATAGTTTGAGGATCACCCTAAATACATAAATGAAATGAACAACATAATAAAACTAGGTGGATGGAAAATGGCTATTTCCATTGAACAAAAGGGCTCACCACTATTGCAAGTCTTCAAGAGTGATCACATGTCGTTCGGTGGAATGTGGAAGTCGTTGTCGGCACCTACATGGTTAGAGCATGTAGAAAAGAGTATGGGTTAGCACAATAAAGTACTAAGTATGCGGGCATGCAAATGCATATGCACATGAGCCTATAACAACCAACATATCAAGGGAATATATATAGAAGTGAATATAGAAAGTGACAATATATATCAAGATGCCATGTAAGTCATGATGCATGAATTCCATAATGCGTAGTATAGAGGGGATACCATAACCGACATCACAAATCCATGTGAGCTACAACATGACCTTGTCTAATGAGGCCTCCCATTGGATCGGAGAAGACTACTCGCCAAAGGTAATATTCACCATACCTTACGACCCGGTCATTTCGGTGTGATGGCCACCTTCCTTACGACCTAGTCATTTCAGAAGGGTTTACATTCAAGCATGTAATTACATATCATATCATATCATATCATGTCAAGGGCATACCTTACGATCTGGTCTTTTCGGTAGCAACCTATGTAGGCCCATAGTTTTGGGAAAGGAGTGGGACCCTTGGGGATAGCCCACTTACTACTCCAATTCTTCTTGGTACTAAGCCATTATCCCACAAGAATACTTATACATATAAATATGCATGCTTTTAAATGAAACTTGACACTTAAATTTCAAATCATGCATCATGGACTTAGAAGCCAAACATACTTTCAAATCATTCATGCATACTTATCAAGAGTTTAACCTAGTTCAAAATCATGCATCATGGGGATAAAAAGCCAAACCAACCTTCATGTCATGCTTCATGCAAAGAGTAGCTCCATATCATGTCATATCAAGATGATGCAAGCACCCAAGATGCTCCAAGAGCCATAACATATCAAGGGACTATGTGATCACAAGTCATTATATTACAAATCATAGTCAAATCATGTTAGGGACTTAGACCACATCAAAACTTTTACAATAACTCCATGAATCATGAATGAAATGCCACGAGGGACAATATGAATAGCATGGGTAATAGATTTCAAACCTTACATTCAATTCAATAGTAGTACATGAGAAATTCAAGTCAAAACTACCTTTAAAATATCATTTGGACAATACCTATGCATAAATAAAGAGTATAAGAACATGCATAACTTGATCATAATCAAACCCTTAAACTTTCATGAAATTCAACCTCAAAATATCAATTAAATAACGTAAAATCTACAGCACTCAAGTCCCAACAAGAATTTGTATTAAAATTTAAGAACCCATAAATTAAAGAAAGTGAAATTCATAATTTAAAGGGTTAGGGTTCTTGGGTCTTCAATGATGAAAGGGAATACTTGAATCAAAACCCACATACCTCATATCCAAGCAATCAATTGAAGAAAGGTGCAAGAATCCAACGTTTCCCCCCAAATTTTCTTCAAAGCATCAACAATGGTGTTCTTGGTGCTTGAGAGAATTTGATGAAGTTTTAAAGTGTTAAAAATATATGAATAAGGGTTAGGGTTATATACAATAGGTTTAAGGCACTTTAGGAAGCCTAAAAAGGGCCTAAGGATCAACCAAATTACCACTTAACCTATAATGAGGCGAAAATGCATTGAAACCAGGGCCAAACGGTGGCCCAAACGGTCCATACAACAGCTCACGGTTCGTCCCACTGCTCCATGAGCCTTGCCTTAGTCAAATAAACAGCTCACAACCTTGCCAAGGTTCTGCCCAACATGACGGACCACCAAATGATCCGTTTGAGGTCTCACGGACCGTGGGGTGGTCCGTGGACCCTAACTTATATTGTGGGGTGGGTCCTGGACACCCCATTCTCTATGGACCATCTCACGGACCCCCACATAGACCGTGAATAGTACCACAGTCCGTGGCCCATGCCTTGGGCCATTTTCAGGGCCCCTTTCCAATGTCTTCTAAATTTCAGGCAATCTCACTCGTTGGGCCTAACTTCCTCATACGAACTCTGAATCGAGTGACACCAGTTGCGTTGTGAAGATAATTCAAAGAGGTTCAATTTGATATGTATTATCCCACACGATTAAACCCGCATCAAAGGTTATGGTTCTGTGAAGCTCACTGTCCTAACGGCCTCTCTAGGCCCCAAAATGATCTATTTTACGTTAGCCCACTTAAACTCAACCCGTGGATACCAAATTTCAACCATGACCATTATAACATCATACAAGACAAACCATAAGGAGTTTTGGAAATTTTCGGGTTGTTACAGAAATGAGTCACGATCTGACAGGATGGAAAATGGGATACCATGAAGTCTCATAATCTAACTAATGAAGAGCTGGGCTAATGTCTTAGCTATAAACGTCACTTTGACTTAAATGAAGTGGGAATACTTTTTCAATCGATCCACCACTGCCCAATTAGAATCAAAAAACCCAAGAGGTAAAACAACTACAAAGTCCATGACAATGCATTTCCACTTCCATTCGGGAATGGGCATCCTCTAAAGCTCTTTACCTGGTCTCAAATGCTCACACTTGACCTACTTACATGTCAAGAACCTAGCTACAAACTCTGATATATATCTCTTCATGCCTTCACACTAGTAATGTTTACTCAAGCCATGATACATCTTCGCTACCCTCGGGTAAATAAAATATCTAGCACATTGAGCCTCCCCAAGTATCAATCTGATCAAATTACCCACCTTGGGCACACAAATATGACTACCAATCTTCAAAACACCATCAAGAATCAAGTACTGATTCTATTGCTTCACCTCTAGTCGCTTTATCCCAAATAAGACATAACTTCTCATCCTTAAACTGCCTCTCACGAAATTGAACCATCAAAGATAATTGAGCCTCAATAGAAGCAAGCACTCTACCTTGATCTAAAATCAGCAATCTCACTAACCCATTGGTCAATTTAAAAACATCTCTAGCCAACGATCGCTATTCAACTCGAATAGCTGCTAGACTCCACATATCAGAAGCCTTTCTAGTCAAAGCATTTATTACCACATTGGCCTTACTTGAGTTATATAATATAGTCACATCATAATTGTTTAGAAGCTCAATCAACCTCCTTTATCTCAAGTTAATATCTTTATGGCTGAATATATATTACAAGTTATGCTGATAAGTGAAAATGGCACAATGAACCCGATGAAGATAGTTCCTCCACAGCTTCAACACAAACACAACAACCGCCAATTCTAAATCAGGAGTGGGGTAATTCTTCTCATAGGCCTTTAACTGCCTAGAAGCATAAATAATGATTTTTCTTTTCTACATCAACACATCACCTAAACCCACTCCCGAAGTATCACAATAAATGGTGAAGTCAACATCATTCTTCGACAATGTCAAAATAAGAGCTACAGTCTACAATAAACATAAATTTTTGAAAGCTCTCTTCCCACTTATCAGACACGTGAAATACAACATTCTTCTAAGTGGCTCTAGTCAGTGAAGCTGCAATAGTAGAGAAGCCCTGCACGAAGCGACGATAATAACCATCAAAGCCCACAAAGATACAAATCCATGTATCCAAGGTAGGCGTAGTCCAACCCCAAACGACCTATATCTTTGCTAGGTAAACTCGAATACCCTTCTTGGACACCACGTGCCAAAAGATAGCCACTAAACTCAGCCAAAAATCATAGTTAGAGTATTTAGCATAAAGATTCTCTTCCCTAAGACTATGGAGCACAATCCTCAAATGCCTCATATGCTCCTCCTTAGTCTTTGAATAGACCAAGATGTCATTAATGACACTATCATGAACGAATCTACATACGTCCAGAACACCCCGTTCATCAAGTCCATAAATGCTACAAGGGTGTTAATCAAACCAAAAAACATAACAAGAAACTAATAATTGCCATACTTGGTCCGAAAGGCTATCTTTAGTATATCTGATGGCCGAATCTGTAGCTGATGATACCCAGACATTAAGTCAATCATAGAAAACAAAGCATCTCCCTGAAGCTGATCGAACAAGTCATAAATACGAGGGAGTGGGTACTTGTTCTTGATAGTTATCTTGTTCAACTATCTATAATCAATATATATCCTCATGGATCCATCCTTTTTCTTTACAAACAAGACTTGAGCACCCCAAGGAGAAACACTAGAACAAATAAAGCCCTTGCTCAATAGATCCTAGAGTTGTTCCTTTAGCTTCTTCTTTTCAATTGGAGCCATATGATAAGGAGTGATAGAAAAGGGCTTTGTGCTTGAATCAAGATCAATAGGAAAATCAATGTCCCTTTCAAGAGGGAATCCCAATAGATTAGTAGAAAACCTATCTGGAAACTCACAAACTACCAAAATAGACTTTATAGAAGGTGACTCAGCAGCAATGTCATGAATAAAAGTCAAGTAAGCCAAACACCCTGTATCAATCAACTTTTGGGAAAAAATATGAGATATAACTTTACTAAGATAGGAATCCTTTGAACTCGTCTACTTTATCCTCAGTTTACCTTGCATGGCTAAGGTAACAATATTGACATAACAATTAAGAATAGTGTGATATAGAGAGAGACAATCCATACACAAGATAACATCAAAATCTACCATATCTAATATAATCATATCTACCCAAGTCTTATTGCCAGCCAAAGTGACAAGATAGGATCGGTACACCTGATTCATTATTAAGGGCTTACTTAATGGAGTCAAAACATCAATAGACACAAACAAAGTATCACATGGGAACTCAAACCCCAAGGAGAAATAAGCAGATACATAAAAATAAGTGGAGTTAAGATCAAATAACACAAATGGAATGTGATGGAAAATTGGAACAATACCTGTAATGAATGACTTAATGGCCTCAACAACAAGTCAACCTGGGAAAGCATAACAATGACCTCCCCATTCTCAATAGTAGATGTTGCCCCTCTACCACCAAAATAATCAGAAATATCACCTTCTCTTCTATTTTTTGTGCCTCCACCTCTATCAAACTGACCTATATCCCGGCTCCTACTTTATGAAGTTGAACCTCTAGCTTGTGGTGCTAAAGCTCTGAATGGTGCTACGGAGTAAGAATGATTGGTCCCAAAATGAGTCTACATAGGGAACTGTATAATCATATAGTCAGGAGATCCATACCCAAATCAAGATCTAGGGTGGAAAACCATTGTGATGGAGCAGGAGGGATATTGTTGCCACTTCAGATTGTAGGCCTCTTCCAAAAACTAGATGAACTTTTACTTGATCTACAAGAATAAAGAGGACCTCATCCTCCCTCTGAAACTTGAAATACTACATGAACCCCACAATGCTAAAATGAATCCCCTCCTCTAAGCATTCCTTTGCCCTCTGATGAGGCACCCAAGTACTGTACCGATGTACAGACCCTTTTGAGGTTCCCAAACTCCTCTCTCTACATCAGCTCCTTCTCTATGGTTTCACTAACCACTTACTGAAAAGATGCCCTATCTCTGGAAACCCAAAATATTGATTATCAAATAGAGTAGGCTAACCCTCTCACAAATCGATGAACTCTCGTTACCTATAAAGGAATAATAGTTGTAGAATGATAGGCCAAATGACAAAAGTGAACCTCATACTCTGAAATGGTGATAGTGCTCTATGTCAAATACTTGATCCTCAAATGGCTCTCTTCATAAACACTTGAAGAAATAAATCATTCGTAGACAATACTAGAAAATGCCTCCCAAGTTATCAAAGGAGACCCAACTGGAAATGATCCTAACGAGGTTCTACACCACTCCTTTGCTAGAACATAGAGCTGGAATATAACATATCGCACACCATAAGTTTTCGCCAACCCCATAATCTCAAGTAACACTCTGAAAGTAACTAAAGCATCATGTGCATCCCAGATTTTGCCATGCTAGAATTGAGGTAGCTCTATCTTCCTTAACCTCTCACATCTTCGCTTCTCCTTATCATCAAAGGCATCTATTAGTAGAATCTCAAAAATTTGTACTGCAAGTAGCTACTCCACCTGAACCTGGGCCTCGAAGGTTTGATGGTGATCCTAAGGCTGCAGCCTAACCCGAGTGTTTGAAGTACCAAATGTATCCACTGGGCTACCGCCTGCCTCAAAGTCTCTAACACTCCCAAAACTTTCAAAAGTGTATCCTAAAGTAGCGCTACAACAGTATAGTCATGAGGAAGTTATTTCTCTTTAGGATCCGTGGATAGCTCAAGAGAGATACCATGCTCATAATCCCTCACCAGTACTGCTCCTCGGTCGTGGCCTCTAGCTCATCCTCTAGCTAGCTCATCCTCTAGCTCGGGTCTTACCCCTAGCTGGGGTCTCAATTGCAATATTAGGGGTTGCCTCCCCTTATCCGGTAGCCGTTGTAACTCTAGGCATCACCATCTATCAAAAGGACACATGACCACTCAAAACTTTAAGAAAAACCATGCACAAATGTATTAGAATAAAATAAAAGAAAGTTTCATAACAATCTTTATATCCTCTTAAGGATAAGTAATGGATATCTCCGCATCGATCGTTAGACTTTACTTGACTAGACTTGTACACATATGAAACCTACGCACTTGGGGCTTTTATACTAAATTATCATGATCTGAAATCCGAATGTGATGATAATCACCTAACCCACTAAGGTGAATCAATCCAAAACTTAAACAACTCAACATAATAATAAAAGTAGAAGATAAATAGTCTAATAAGATAGATAGGCATAGAAAATCAAAAGCTACAACCATCCCAGAACATGTGTAACATGTACAAGATTCTAAATATAGAATACTAAAAAAATACAATTCTCAGTGTCTAGTTCTCAAATAGAACAAAACATAGAATGGAATCCTTGAAGGTCTAAGATATAAGCAATTACCTCACAAGTGATTCGGAAGCTCAAACCTGTATAAAAAAATCTAACAAGAGGGATGGGGTCATAACCTACACTAAGTATATATGCATGTTTGAGCTATGAATTATAACCACGTAATGATTTTGATGTTGATGAAGTGTGGGCATTTTGATGGTCCTTTAAAAGAGAAATTTCTCTCATGGTTCATATGATTTATGATTTTTCCACTTAAAAATAAAATCCCAACTACTTTTCTAGTAAACTTTATAAGATTTATGACTGTGAATAGGGAATTAATGAAGAGCTTCAAAGTTGACTTTATCAAAGATATAAGTATGATGATAAATGCCCTAAAGGATGTTTAAGAAAGATTCCTATGTTTCATGCTACTCTTATTGATTGCTACTTATGATTCCATGATGTGTTTTAAAGATTCCATGGGATGACTTAGCACCGAGAGAACTATTGATTGGGACTCATTCTTTTAGTTGAAGCATGATCCCTTGAAGCTAAATCTCAATGTACCTTACTATGTGCCGCCATAAGAGCCTCAGTGGCTAGGCTAGTGGATCCACGTAGGAGCAAATATTATGAAATATGCAATTGCTATGTTATTATGTTTTTATATATACCGTAGAAAGTAGATTCCCCTTTTCCTAATGGAATGAGTGCATTAGTTTTTTCCTAATGGAAGAAGTTGATTAGATTCCATATAGTAGCTCACATGGTCTTATATGTTGGTTATGGTTTACTCTCACAAGTATATGATTCCATTACTTATGTTTTTCATGATTTTATTGTCATTCAAATTGAGCCATGTCATTATTTCATGCATGAGTTTTACATGATCATATTTTCTAAGTACACATTACATTTATGAATGATAATATTATAATTTCATGCATTTCATTACATCTCACATACTTAGTATATTCCAAAAGTACTAACGCATATTTTTCCTACATTATTTAACCATCTAGGGACAAGCACTCCTCCACTGGCTCGTGGCTAGTAGTCGGTATTCAAGACTAGCTTGTTATTGTAGTGAGACCTTAGTTCGAGACTCTTTCACCTTTCATTTTATATTTTTTTTGTTTTATTTCAAGATAATGTATTTATGGCCTTTCTGAGGGGTTTTACATTGTATGTTGCCTATTTTCTAATTCTTTCTATTTGATAGAAACCTACTATGTCGGTTCCATCCATTTATATATTAGATAGTACGTTTATGGACAAAAATGAATGTTAGCAATTTTCACTACTTTTTAATGTTGTTTTATTACATAAATAACCCTTAGCCCCTTTCCTTATTTTTTCGCAAGTCTTAATTTTAATGCCTATGAATGCCTAAGATACTTAGATTGTTTAGGTGAGATACATTTTGGTGCCTTATTTTTCATATGACGACTAAGCTCCTAGGTCCAGTCATTGCAAACTTGGTGTTAGTGCAAGAGGTTTTAAAATGTTCCTCGGATGTCCATGTATACCTGGTAGCATAGATTCTCATTCAAGGTTGCCACTATCTTGAGTGAGAGTCTATGAGATGGTTTAGGAAAATCTTCCCTTTTTTGTAATATGTGTCATGACCTAGAGTTGAATAAGGTTTTTCACTTACTAATGATGGGCTTTCCTTGTTTCTAGATCATGTAGCCACAAAGAGCTCCCCATCAATGAGGCACTCTAAAACAACAAGTCCCTCCACTCCAACAGGACGATGGAGTGTCTCATGTAGAGTTTCAAGCAGCATTCACTTTTTTGGCCCAAGCTTTACCAACCAAGACAACAAAGAGGTAGTTGTCTCTTTTAAAGTGCCCACTCTAGCTATAAAGGCATGTCACTTTATGTGGATGAGCTTGCCGGAATTCCATGGGTCAAGAATGGTTGAAGACCTTATTGACTTCCTTGAGAAGGTTTATCGAGTCATGGCATTGATGGATATTCCTTCAGAAGAAAATGTCGAGTTGGTGGCCTTCCAACTTAAAGAAGTGTCCAAGATTTAGTTTGAGTAATGAACCAATGAGAGAGGGCAAGGAGGGGTCCTATCAGTTGGGAGGAATTCAAATGTGCTTTTTTATACTAGTTCTTCATCACTGAGCTTAGGGAGGTAAAGGTCCAAGAGTTTGTCAACTTGAGACAAGGGAAAATAAGTATGAGGAAGTATGCCCTCTAATTTACAAAGCTATCAAAGTATGCTCCCTTTATGGTCGCCGATCCAAGGGCTCGAATAAGCAAGTTTATTTTTGGTGTCTTTGAGTTGGTCATGAAGGAATGCAAGACAAACATGTTGGTCAAGGAGATGGACATCTCCCATTATATGACATATTCCAAATACAATAAAGAGGAGAAACATCGGGAGAGGGAAAGGGAGTCAAGAAATCCATGGTGGCCAAAACCAAAAAACTCAAGGATCTACCAACACACCTCACCAGGTGACCAAGGACAAAGGGGTTGATCCAAGACCCCAAAGTCCTAATTGCTCCTGGTGTGAAAGGCCCCACAAGGAGGAATGCTTAGTCGGGTCTAATGCTTTCTTTACTTGTGTGTAGCCCTTCCCTTTTTCAAAGGATTGTAGGAGTAGAGACACAAATCCCCAAGGTTAAAAGGGTCAAGATCAAGGTTACCAAAGGACCAATCGGTTTTATGCCCTTCATGCTTGCAAAGAGGTCGAAAAAGCTCCAGACGTGGTCATCGGTATGTTATGAGATTTTTATTTTGATGCATATGCACTCTTAGATCCGAGACCAAATTTATCTTTTGTAACCCTGTTCCTTGCTAAGAAGGTTTTTGTGTGTCCTAAGGTTATTCATGCACCCTATGAGGTAAGTAACCCCATATGAGAGTCCATCGTAACAAAAAGAGTGTATAAAGGTTTTCCTATTTCTACCTTGAATAAAGTGATTCCAAGTGATTTACTTGTGTTTTCTATGATAGATTTCGGTGTTATTCTAGGGATGGATGAGTTTCATGCTTCTTATGCTTCCATCGATTGTAGAACCCGCAGGGTCAAATTCTTATTCCCTAATGAGCCAATTCTTGAATGGGAGGGTAGTAACCCTTGATGTGTGGGTTGATTCATTTCCTTCTTGAAACCCCGTAAAATGATCTCCATGGGATGTATCTACCACTTGGTAAGGGTCGAAGATATTGCATCTAAAGTTCATTCTCTTGAGTTGGTCTCTATGGTAAATGAGTTCTCTGATGTCTTTTCGGGTGAGTTACCGGGTGTTCCTGCCAAGAGTGAAATAGACTTTGGCATAAATCTCTTTCAAGATACTCAACCTATTTAAATCCCTTCGTGAAGAAAGGCTCCCACAGATTGAAAGAGTTAAAGGATTAGTTGAAGGATTTATTGGAGAAGGGTTTTATTAGGCCTAGTCGGTCTCTGTGCAGTGATCCGGTGGTATTTGTGAGGAAAAAGGATGTGTTGCTGTGTATGTTTAACGACTATCGATAGCTTAATATGGTCACTATTAAGAACAAGTATCCCCTTTAGAGAATAGATGATTTGTTTGACTAGTTGCAAGGGGCTACACACTTCTCTAAAGTTTACTTGAGATCCGGTTATCACAACTGAGCATGAGGGAAAGTGACATTCCTAAGATGGCATTCTGAACTAGGTATGGCTACTTTGAGTTTGTGGTGATGTCATTTGGCCTCAATAATGCTCCAGGGATCTTCATGGACCTCATGAATAGTGTGTTCAAATCCTACCTTAACATGTTTGTCGTAGTGTTTATTGATGACATCCTTCTTTACACTCGAGATATGCAAAAGCATATGGAACACTTGAGGTTAGTATTGCAAACCCTGAGGTAGTATAAGCTTTATGCAATATTTGATAAATGAGAGTTTTACCTAGAAGAGGTTGCTTTCCCTGGGCATATGGTGTCCCATGATGGTATAAAGTTGACCCTAAGAAGACTGAGGTATTGAGAAATTTGCCAAGGGCTTTGACTCCTATAGACATAACGAGTTCTTTGGGCCTAACCGGTTATTATAGAAGGTTTGTGCAAGATTTATCTTCCATTACGTCTCCACTAACTAAGTTGACCAAAAAGAAAGCTAAGTTTCTATAGATGGACAAGTGTGAAAGGATTTTCCAAACTTTGAAGGACAGGCTTACCTCAACCCCAATATTATATTGCTAGAAGATAATGATGGGTTTGTCGTCTATTGTGATACATCCAGAATTTGGTTGGGTTGTGTACTAATGCAGAATAGCAAGGTTATTGCTTATGCTTCAAGGCAGTTGAAAGTGCATGAGAAGAATTACCCGACTCATGATCTTGAGCTTACGATGGTGGTGTTTGCCTTAAAGATTTTGTGACATTACTTGTATGGAGTTCATGTGCATATTTTAACTAATCACAAGAGTCTCCAATATGTGTTAAGCCAAAAATATCATAATAAGGCAAATGAGATTGTTTAAGTTACTCAAACACTATGACATGAGTTTGAAATACCGTGCCATAAAAGTCAATGTGGTAGGCAACGACCTTAGCAGAGTTTTCATGGGAAGTGTGTCTCACATTAAGGATAATGGAAAAAGGGAGTTGTCTAAATATGTTCTTAGGTTGGCTAGATTGGGAGTGAAATTGACCGAGACCATTAATGGTGGTGCAATGGTTCTTCATGAGTCTGCATATTCCTAAGTTGATGAGATTAAGGATTAGCAAGACCATGATCCCTCCTTTGTTGAGTTGAAAACCTTAGGGAACTATGGAAAGGTAGAAGTCTTCCACTACAAGAAAAAAGACTTTTAACGACCATTTGTTAACGAAGGGAAATGAATCCGGTCGTTATAAATCACTTATTGTGACCAATTATTTTTTCGGTCGTTATAAATACACTTATAGTGACCAAATTTTTTTTGGTCGTTATAAATATACTTATAGTGACCAATTTTTTTCCGGTCATTATAAATATACTTATAGTTACCAAATTATTTTTCAATCGTTATAAATACATTTATAGTGACCAAAGTTTTTTTCAGACGTTATAAATACACTTATAGTGACCAAATTTTTTTTCGATCATTATAAATACACTTATAATGACTAATTTTTTCGATCATTAAAGATAACTTGTAATCCAATATTAACGAGAGGATAAATTTGATCTTTAAAAAGCAAAGCATCCCATCGTTAAAACGTATTAGTTAGTGTAAAAATATGTTTTAATTAATATGAGTGCAAAGAGATCAGACCAAATCATGTTATAATTATTACAAGTGACGTTTTGTTAATCATTTCATCATTCTGATAAGAATCCTCCATCTTTTATTCTTATTTCATAAAAAAAATTAATAAAAGAAAAAAATATTAATGTATTATTTTCTAATAACTCTATCCATCATTCTTATTATAGCCAATTATATAAAATTTTAAAATATTATAAAAGCATTCAGTTACAATTTTTTTAACTTGAATATTTTCTTGATATAGTTTCTATATATGTTTTTATTGTGAGAGATAATTTATTCATCTTTACTTGACCTTTTTATAGATGCAAGTTGAAGTAGGTCAAAAAATATAATGGAATAAAAAATTAAAAATAGAAGTAATAATATTAAATATATAATTATGAGTTTATGAGATTAATTTAAGGTAGAAAAATTATTTAAATTTGGTAGTAAGTAATTTTCTCAAGAGGATAGATGTTTTTCCACTTTCAAATTACCTCAATAAATAGACTTAACAATCAGTATTCAGTAACAATGTTTCTTGTAATAAAAAAATATATATTGTGTCAACTTTTGTTTTCATTATTGGTTGTAAAAGTAACAGGTGTATTCAAAGAAACAATATTTGTTTGAGTTAGAAAAGTATAAAGTGAAATTTTACAAACAAAAAATTTAAAAAGTTTTACATGACATATAATCAACTACTAATTAATTAAGAAATCGTGTTTTTTTTATTATTTAAAAGTTAAGATGATATAATTGATTTGTATCTCATAATGATTTTAATGATATTAAATTATTTATTTTAGGTGAATACCGTTAGTATAAAAAGTGAAACTAAAAGAAGTTGAAGGTTTTATCTATGAAGCAATGTGCAAAAGGTCAATAACTTAAGGTGCAAAATACAAACCAAACAACTTTATGTCTAGAACTAGAAAACCTAGCTTTCTTTTTATTTGGTTGTGAGAATAAAATAATTTTTATATTTCCTTGTGGTTAATCTTTGATTTTGTGAAAAAGAAAAAAAATACTTACTAGGAGTATTATTAATAACCTTATATGAAGTTTTTATACTTGTCTTTTGACAGATCATGCAGTTTGAAGAACTCATCCTCGGAGAAAGTGTAAAGAAGTATAAGCAACGGAAAATTTTGATAATTCAGGAAGAATACATTTCATATTTCAAAAATTGTTTAAAGATATTTTAGTTTTTCTTTTACTGAGAGTTAAAAAAATATAATATCATACTATTTGTATGTCTATATTTTTGTAACGTTATGCAATATTATTTTTTATAGTCAACTATGAAATTTTATATGAATATAATCAATTTGTGTATTTTCATATATGCACGTATTTTTATATATGTGTGTGAATATATATGAACTTTTGTTGATCTGATTTGCAGTTATAATTAAGGTTTTAATAACTAGAACTAAAGGGAGCCTTTGAGTAATTGGTAAAGTTGTTGCTATATGACCAGAAGGTCACGGGTTCAAACCTTGGTAACATCCTTTGGCAGAAATGCAAGGTAAGGCTACATACAATAGATCTTTGTGGTCGTGCCCTTCCCAGAAAGTGCATCGCGCTTCACCTATTTTTTTAATAACTAGAATATCAATTAGTGAAGGGAAAATTTGATTGTTGAAAAGAGAAATAACGACTAGATTTTTGTTGTCATTAAAGCTTTCTTATATAAAGGAAGGTTATGTATGCCCAATGATGGTGAGCTGAAAAAGTTAATCATCCAAGAAGCTCACGACTTTTCATACTCCATCCACCTCGGCACTGCAAAGAAGTATGAAGACTTGACGGAAAGTTATTGGTGGAATAGGATGAAGAGGGACATTACCCAATTCATGTCTGAGTGTGCTAATTTTCAACAAGTGAATGTTGAACATCAATTATCGGGTGGCCTAGCTCAAGACATTGATATTCCAACTTGGAAGTGGGAAGATATCAACATGGACTTTGTAGTTGGGTTGCAGAAGACTAAAAAGAATTTTGACTGCATATAGATGATAGTAGACCGCAAGACAAAGTCATCTTACTTATTACTTGTTAAGACTACCTTTAGAGATGAAGATTATGCCCACTTGTATATCTAAGAGTTCGTGAGGTTGCATGGGATTCCATTGTCCATCATAACGAATCATGGATTTCAATTCACTTCTCACTTTTGGAGTTTCTTTCAAAAAGGACTTGGCACTTGAGTGAAGTTGAGTACCGCTTTTCATCCCCAAATCATCAAAAAAGTCGAATGGACTATTCAAATGTAGGAAGATATGTTTATGGCTTATGTGTTGGAGTTTAAAGGTAGTTGAGATGAGCATTTGCCACTTATTGAGTTTGCCTATAGCAACAACATCCATGCAAGTATTGGAATAACACCATTTGAGGTTGTATGGAAGATGGTGTAAATCGTCCATCAGGTGGTTCGAAGCCATTGAGGTAGACATAATAGGACCAGACATGGTGATGAATTCTATGGAGAAAATTAAAAGCATAAATGTGAATTTGTAAATGGCCCAAAGTCACCAAAAGTCATATTTCAACGTGAGGAAAAAGAAACTTGAGTTACAAGTTGGTGATTGGGTCTACTTGAAGGTATCTCATATGAAAGGCACGATATGTTTCGGTAAGAAAGGGAAATTGAGCCCATGGTATGTAAAGCCCTATAAGGTGGTGAGAAGAGTGGGAAATGTGGTATACGAGTTGGATTTACCCAATGACATGCAATTGAGTCATCCAGTTTTCCATGTGTCGGTATTGAGGAAATTCATAGGTTATCCAAGCTCCATAGTTCTTTTGCATGATGTGAACATTGAAGAGGATTTGCATTATGAAGTAGTACCAGTTGAAATCCTTGACTCAAAAGTGAAAAAGCTAAGGAACAAGGAGGTTGAATCCATAAAAGTGTTTTGGAGAAATCAATAAGTAGAGGGTGCTACATGCGAAGAGGAGGCGGATATGATGAAGCGTTACCCGTATCTATTCCATTCTATTCAAGAATAAGGTACTAAAAATTTCTTCCTAAAACCTATAAATCCATGCCTTTTAATTTTTCATGATACATGCATTTATTTTGATCTTAATAGACTGTTTTAAAATATTTTTAAGTTGTAAAGACTGAAAATTTCATTAGATCATGTTTAACTTGTATTTTTGCAAGCATACTGGGTTGTTAGCTGCTAGCTTACTCCTTCGAGCCTGCCTTTAAGTACATTCGGGGGTGAATTTTCCCAAGGGGAAGATACTATAATGACCCCCAGTTTAGGATCCCTGAGTGCACAAAAGTTGTACAGAAAATAACTTGAGGTATTTGTTACGAGGGACACTTACAACCCATAAATCTTATATGTTGTGTCTATGAATATGAACTTCATGAAAGGGAAAAGGTTTCCAAGTATGGGGTACCTACAAACCAGGTGACGGGCCATATAATAACTTACGATCTGTAGCTAGTTTCATGAGGAGGACCCAAGACATGAAGGATATTTAGAGTTTTCTTAAGGGTAACTCACGAGTTATCAGATGGCTCGTGGAAAAGGATACGACCAAAAACTAGGCTTCGTAGCTTTGGGTCCAGTAAAGTCAATTTTCAAGAATTTTTAGAGGTGTGATAAGACAAAGGGACTTATGGCCCGTAAGTGACCTACAACCCATAATTGGGGTTATATGAGTCGAATCAAGCTGTTTTTAATAAGAGATAGTTTGGTCATTTCAAACTATTCTATTCCTAAACTATGTTGTTTTGGGAACGGGAAAGGGACATATATCAGCCTTCAAGCCCTAATTTCTATCATTCTTCACTCTAAAATTCTCCAAGGTAAAAGGGGATTCCAAGGAAAGGCAAGCCAAGAACTAGGATTCCAAATTCTTCCTCAAAATTTTCAAGTTTGTTTCTCCCCTTTTCTCCCAAGTTATGCCAGTTATTTATGGGTATCCTTCCACCCATAAAGTTCATTTTCAAGTCTTTTACCTTTTCTTTAATTTCCTCAAAGGTAATATGCATGCTTATGTAAATTTTATGATATTGTAAGTCATTAATAATATTCATGAAATCCTATGATTATTTTCCTAAGTATATATGCATGTTTGAGTTATGAATGACAACCTTATGATGATTTTTATATTGATGAAGTGTGGCCCTTTTGATGGTCCTTTAAAAGAGAAATTTACTCATGATTCATGTTATTTATGATTGTTCCACTTAAAAAATGTCCACCTAGTTTTCATGTAAAGCTTTATATGATTTAGGACTATCAATAGGACAGTAAAGAATAGCTTCAAAGTTATGTTTGTCGAAGACATAAGTATGATGATAAATTTTCTAAAGGATGTTTAAAAAAGACTACTACATTTCGAGTTTCACTTATTGATTGCTGCTTATTATTCTAAGATGTGTTTTAAAGATTCCATGGGTTGACTTAACACCGAGAGGACTAGATATTGGGACTATTCCATTAGTTGAGGCATGATCCCTTGAAGCTAAATATCTATGTCCCTAACTATGTGCCGTCATTGGAACCTTGCAGGCTAGGCTAGTTGATCCACGTAGGCCAAAATGTCATGAAAGATGCAATTGCAAAGTTACTATGTTTTTTATATCTACCTTGGCAAGAAGATTCCCCTTCTCCCATGGATGGAGTGCATTGTACTTTTCCCAATGGAGGGATTTCATTGGATTCCATGTAGTAGTGCACATGGTCTTATGTATCAGTTAAGGTCTACTCCCACAAGTATATGATTCTATTATGTAATTCCATTACTTATATTTTTCATTCATTTATTCTCATTCATATTGATCCATATACTTATTTCATTTCTGAGTTTACATTAATCTTATTTTCTAAGTATACGTTGCATTTATGAATGATGGCATTACAATTTCGTGTAATGCATTGCATCTCATATGCTTAGTATATTCCAAAAGTACTAACACATATTTTGCCTACATGATTTCACAATATCGGGACAAGAACTCCTCCAATAGCTCATGGCTAGTAGTTGGCATTCAAGAATAGCTTTTTATTGTGGTGATCCCTTAGTTCGGGACTCTTCCACCTTTCATTCTATCCTTTTTTATGGCCCTTTTGAGGCTTTTACATTCTATGTTTTCTACTTTTAGATTCTTTCTATTTGTTAGAAATCGACCATGCCGATTCCGTCCATTTATGGATTAGATGGTATGCTTATGGGCAAAAATGAATGTTATCAATTTTCATTATTTTTTAATGTCGCTTCATTACATAAATAGCCCTTAGCCCCTTTCCCTTGATTTTCCACAAGTCTTAATTTTAATGCCTAAGATGCTTAGATGGCTTGGGTGAGGTGCCTTCGGGTGTCTCATTTGCCCTGCGATGACTAGGACCCTAGGTTGGGTCGTTACACATGTCATTACTAGATATCTTCCCTTTTCACTCTGTGACGACTAGGACCCTAGGTCGGGTTGTTACACATGTCATTACTAGACATCTTCCCTACATGGCCTCTAATTGGGAAAGTCAGCCAGGGTCATGATTTCTAATATCAGCTGAGTTTTTAACCCAGGAACAATCAACTGAGCCTCTAACTCATGAACAATCAACTGAGCCTCTAACTTAAGAACAATCAACTGAGCCTCTAACTCAGGAACAAACTAACTAAACCTCTAACTCAGGAACAATCAACTAAGCCTTTAAATCAGGAACAGTCAACTAAGTCACTACTCTATCAAACTTAAGTCTTCTTAGAGGGTCTAAAAAGATCTATGCCTCTCAAGTAACAATATGTGTATCTATAACAACTACCAACTCTAAGCAACACAAGTCTAGGGCACCACTAGCCTAAGCCAAGGATAAGGCCCAATAGTCAACTTGTAGAACCAAGAATATAACACACAAGCAAGATACAACACAGAACCACAATAGGTGGTTAAATGTATAACAGATAACCATGTTTCAAGCATACAACACATTTCTTAGAATTACATATCCCAACAGGTTTAATAGGTATTTCGATAGTAATACATGTCAGTCTAATAGTGTAATTACCCATTAACCTTTACTGTGCTCGTTATAAACATCCAAGTCTTTACCAGATTCATTGCCAAAGTTATAGCCCTTAATAGAGTTTTTTCAAGAGTTATTGCCTTTACTTGATTTATTTACAGCGAAACAACACTAAATCCACTAATTACAACAGAATGGTCATTAATGTGCTCAAATAGGAATTATAGCCTCAAACCAGCCTTAACAACCTTAAAAGAGTTTCCAACAATATTCAGGCATCTGTTACACATTTCAGCTTAGTCTTGGAGAAAGGGAAGCCTAGCCTACTTTAAGGGCTAATAAAAGTACTTTGGCTTAGTTTGCATGAACTGTCCCCTTTCAGATTACCTCTAAATGCTGCTCAACTGTTAAAAGATAGATCACAATGTTAACATGTCTATTATGGTGATAAAATCTCAATAAATGAGGGGAAAAGCTAATTGTGACTAAAATGGGGGGAAATAGGGCCCACGCCTGAAATCTTAACATAAACCCTATACAATGGCCTCTATCCCTCCCGATTCTATAGCCTGAAATTAAACTCAAAATGAGGCTCAAATCAATGGAAGCAACCCAAAAACTAGATGACATTTCCTATTGGAAAACATATATTTCTAACAATTCTTTATCAAGTTTCTCCAAAATACAGAAAAATCAGAATAATCCAACTATACCACAATGTTATGCATAGAAAATCCTTTAATTTCACAAAAAAATTACTAAAATCATATTCGAAATGATCAAGAATTCGCATATAAAATTTTCCGATAAACAATAACAATAAGACAATAGCTATTTCATCATTTTACCTCAAAATACAGCAAAATTTGGTGAATCTGATAACACCGCGATGTTCACCTTAGTAAGATCTTCAATTTGGAGTTAAATTTCTCTAGATTCCGATCCCGAATGAGAAAGATATTAATATTCAAAGTTTTCGACAATCAAGAAAAATATGAGAACAAAACCATGAAATTACCTTGAGCGATGTACCAAAAGCAATTTCCAACACTTCCACAATGTTCTCTTGAAAAAAATAAACAAGTTAGCCCTTTGAATCACCCAAATTGAATTAAAAATGACCTAAAAATACGGTGCAAAGTTGAGAGAAATATATGAACTAAGTTTCCTAGAAACAAACCCAATAAATATACATCCGGCCATGCCACCACCCCATTTCAACAACCATCCAACCCTTTTGTTTGATGTTTCGAGTTCATCAGGAATCCAATTTTCACAAATGAACTATGTAACACTACTAATTTTGATGTTTCTGATCAAATGGCATAGACAAAATTCCCATAGAAAGTCGTTATGATCCATTATGGGTCCTACTATTTCACGACCCGGATAAGGGGCCTAGATATGACATGGCAAAAGAGGATCCGAAGACCCTCAATCTAGCCATCATAGCATCATTACACATATAATCAGTTCGGAAGCTAAACACATAGCACGTAAGTTCTATGGAATTGGGGACTTGGGACTCAAGATATGGGGACAACAACGGGAATGGGACAAGCATGCTTGCACATAGCACATCTCAATAATCTCTAAGGACAAGGGGAAATAAGATTCCACTATGGGGGCACACTGGGATTATGGAACTTTCCATGTAAGCACATAGCCATTCACAATACCCATCATGAACGTCATAAGCATAATAAGAGAGACATTATCATAAATCAAGCTAAATAACATCGTATTACAAAACCAAATATCCAACAGACAAGCCAACGTACAAGAGTATAGATTTGTCTAACAATGTCTCTACATAGATGAACGGGGCCTCGACAAGTTTGAGGCTCATCCTCAAGACATAGAAAGTAAATACATAAAATAAAGTGGTAGATAGACGGAGGCTATTGCCCTTGAACAAGAGGGCTCACCACTAGCAAGCCTTCAATAGAATATCAAGCGTCTACCGGTAGAATGTAGATATCACCATTGGTTCCTACATTGTTAGAACATGTAGACAAGAATATGGGTTAGCACAATTAAGCACTAAGTATGCGGGCATGCAATGCA